>MU226909.1:5076256-5106774 GCA_018584345.1 Thuja plicata
TGTATATATATATATGTATATATATATGTATATATATGTATATATGTATATATATGTATATATATATATGCTACTCTTTTTGAATAAAATATCTTTTTGAATAAAATATCATTTTGATCATTTATTGTAATACCTTTGTCATTGTTCTCAAAAGGGTAGAAGATAGTAAGGTGGAGTCTATAAAGTAGTATAGAGTGGCAATTTTGACTAAGTATTTTGTCAAAGGGAATAGTAGAGACATGGTCTATTATTAATTACCATAGGAGGAGTAATCCTGCAATTTGGCTCTACAATTGTACATTTTTGTTTTACTTAGTGAGACACTTAGCAATTTTTTGTAAGTGTTCCCAGCAATGCCAAAGGGGGAGATTGTTGGCATCGGATGAAGATAATCATATCCTAGATCATGTGGTGAATTTTTTATTGTTTTTATTTCTTGAAACAATTATATTCCATACGTTAGATTAGAGCTACTAGTGATCCTGATGATTTAGCAAGGATTTTTCCAACTATTCAGTATATCGGTGATTATAGAGTCTATGATGGTAATTTTAATGGAAATGATAATCTAAATGATTCAGATGATGCACTTGTGTAGGAATTATCTAAAAATTCATGTTTCCCTACATCTATGATCGTGTTATACTATTCAAGAAACAAACGGAGATTAAGGAAAACACTAGCAATAATGAAAAGAATAGTCAATCGGTCAAGTCAAAGTGATGAAATTGAGGTAGAGATCAATTACATGTCAAAGTTTGATTTATTTTTGAATTGTATTATTTAGGGCCCACCTTGAGGAGTTAAATCTCCTATGTTGGCAAGATCACTTATGTATTTTGATTTGTATTTGGAGGCTGAAAATAGGTAACAAGTTATAGGGTTATTCCAGAGACCTAAAAGTGTATATAAGAGATGAAATTGAAGGTTGAAATAGTTAGGTTATTGATGGTATCATTATAGTGGATGTAGTGCGTGTTTGTATGAATAAAATAATGATTTGAGTAGTGCTGAAGTGGATCTATAAAGAAGAGTGTGCTACATTCAAATAATCTTATTTGAGTTCATTCTCAAGGAAAGTCCTAATCGACCCGTGATCTAAATCCTCTAACAAGGTTACTCCTAACAGGGTAAGAAGGATCCTAATAGGTCTAAAGAATCAATCCTCTAATAGGGTGACTCTTATAAGGAGTTTTAAAATCCCTTAATAGTGAAGTTCCTAACATGAATTTTATAATATCTTTTAACAGGTCTAGAGATACTCTTAACTAATTATACCTTTAATAAGGTGGTTTTAATGCTCCTAACAGGGAAATACTTATTCACATAATTCTTAATTTTTAAGGTTCATTTTTTAGGTCATGGTCTTGTTATAACCTAATTCTTAATTTTTAAGGGTCATTTTTTTTTATCTAAGGTTATAACAATCTCGTGATGTTGTCACCCTCTAGACTTTGTTGACCATGGGATAGAGAATAGCTTCCGAGTATCAAGTAGTCATTGGCCACAAAACTTTATATTATATCACATATTATATTTACTGATACTTTGGGTTAACTATCAATCTCCTAAATAGCTTATCTTTGGGAACATGCTCGAAATGAATGAAAATATTTTAAACTATAGAAGAAGGGGCTCAATGGTTAATGAAAAGAGCTAAAGGGCTTACAAATTGGGAGGTTAAGTATCAAGAAGATGTGATGGCTTTCATAATCCCATGATCAAAGGTGAAATGAACTTAACGATATCATCATTACAATATTTTTACACCTGTCCCAGTTAGCCAACACAAGCTGAAGGTAGGGCTAGGTGATGAGATGTAAAGAATGATTACTTCGGGGTTTTTCCTTGGTCACCCAGTGGGTTCATTTTATATATAAGAAGACAATGTCAGATTGATCAATCTAAACCATTTGATGTACTAGGATGGAAGGATAATCAACGACCATAATTTAAACTTGCAAAAGGGGGGACTTCAAATTGTTTTCATGTATATGAACATTAATTATGGACAAGGCATTGACAACTTATTCCAGAAAAACATAAAAGATGATTTTAATGCCATTTTGCATTTGCTAAAGCATTCAGAAGGTGCAAAATTCATCTGTGAGGCTAGAAAGTTGTGGTTTGGGCTTGTGCTACAAAGAATCCAAGGGTTTTTGGTAATAAAATATTAAGTGGGTTTGTGTTCTTTCTCTGGTTATTTCAAGGTTACTATTGCATGAATTACATTCAAATTTGTAGGGATTTTGTTTTTAGGATATTGAGGAGTTAGGTTTTTATTAAATTAAGCAAATATTTATGGGAATTGTGTTGGAATTTGCAATTTCTAGGAAATCCCTAGTTTTCCTTTTTATTTTGTAATTTGGAATTGAAAGCCCTAAGATTTAGAATGAAACCCCAAAGAAAGAATTCCCAATAAACTGAGTATGAAAAAGGGAACCTGTATGATGAATTTTTAGACAAATTACCATCATCCACAACAGATAAATATGAGGCACATAAGTTCATGTCAGGAAATATCCTAGGTGAGGGTCTAATTGATAAGGCATACAATGCAGTAGATGCTAGGATTCTGATGACTAGTTTGGACATGTTCAAAATATGGTTTGGGTAGAGAAATCAATGTAATCCCCTTTTGAATGCTTGGAATTATGACATGGGGAAATTGGTAGTTCCTATAGTATTTATGGATGTGGGTTTACTAAAGGCGGTTGCAACTAAATATAACTTGATTCTAAGGGATGTAAGGGGAAATTTAGGAAACACTATCAATCAAAATGGGATATATTCATAAGGTTTTCTATTTATATGAACTTATTGCTTTTCTAGAACTGATTTATTTGGAGGTTATAAAAGAAGGATATAAAAAGGTGAAAGATATGGTTAGAGATAACCTCCTTCCTCCTCATCTAGCTAGAGTGGGAAAAAAAAAGTATTACATTGTCCCTAGCACACTTGAACCTTTTTCCCAAAGATGCATTCACTCCTCACTTCAAGGAAACATTTTATTCATTATGTCTAGTTCTAGGTTTTCACCTAGCAAACTCATGTGTTTTCACCCTAGCACAATCATGTGTTTTCACCCTAGCACGGTCATGTCACCAACATATATGAAAATGGAAATTCAGATCCAACATCTAGGTTTCACAGTGATCTATGATTATGCCCCACTCTTAGAAAATAAATTTCATGAGAGATTGCTGGATGTACTAAAGAATCGAAGTGTGACATTTTTATTTTAGTATTTTCTATTGATGGATATGATGCTATATCAAAATCTATATTTCTTTGAGAGCTCAACGAATTTGAGAAAAAAATTGCTGGATTGGATATGCTAGTTCAATTATGGAGCATGGACATGTCTTGGGATAGGAATGAAGCGGGATATGTCATATTTGACAATTTTTTTACATAAAGGCTGAGGGAAGAATTGACAGTTGATCCACCAAGGATTCCACCAAAATTACTTGATTTTTTGAGAACCATGGAAAGAACACCATCTTTGAAGATTGTACATAATTGGGGTGATATATATCCTTATGTTGTTCATACTATTATAAGGTTTTATGAATTTCTAGGGATGCCACATGTTGTACCCCACAACATTCCATTAAGGTTAGTATTTGCAAAAGTGACATGGAAAATTGGTTACATACAAGAGGTGTTAATAGGAAAGAGCAAGGGTACTATTTTCTAAGATTACACAGTTGTCCCTTCCTTTGTGATAACAAGAGGAGGATGGGTCCATCTTGATATTTTCTTTGAGCCATATCATATGGGGATCGGCATATCTAGGCATAGTGATCCATAGGGTTTTTATAATATGTTCATTGGTAGGATCAAGGGAGCTTTCATATCTCATGTTTTCAATTACCCAAGGTTTTGATAAAAAATGAGTTTGATGAGCATGGACAAGAGGTTAGAAAAGAGAAATGGGTTGTATAAATTAAATTGTTGGGTATTGTGTAGAAAATTGATGTTGGTTATGATCTATTTAAAATATTTAATTATTTTTTTCCAAGATAAATACATTGGTGGATCATTACCATGAAGTCATGCTGATTGTAAAACAAAAAAAAAAAAAAAATCAATTAAAGCAATCCAAGGGAGTACAAGCAAGAGATAAAGTTGTGCACATAGCATCTTCAATAGGGATAGAATTAAAAAATTAGGAAAGAGGTCAATTGGTGTACGGTTATAATGCTGGTGTTTTGCAGAAGATTTAGCATGCACCACTCTCGTCTTTTCTAACTAGAATGAGGCCTTCAAGAACATCATCTTTGATACCACAATCAAAAGATGAGAGAGTTGAGGAAAGAATTTCCCATCATCCTCCAAGGACTCAAAATATATATAAGAGGTTGAGGGGTGAGGTTTCTATTGATAGTGGAAATGATGAGGATAGGAGGAAAAAGGGAAAGAAAATTATGAAGTATGAAGAGACTTCCAAACCTCAGCCAAAACAAATGAAGGGAATTAAAATAATTGATATAGAGGATTCACCAGAAAGAAATATATCATCATCTCCTCTATCCCTTTTACCTCCAAGGTAGGAAGATGTCCAAATAGAGGAACAACCTATTGAGGATGAAGAGGGTACAATTATTATTATTGATAAATACTTATAGGTTTGGGTTCCTCCTATTCTAGGATAAAGAATTTTTAGAAGGCGAATTTTGTGAAAATCCAGGCTTTCTTGTAGTTAGTATGGAAATTAAAGGTTGATGACTACAAGAAGAGATGTCAAGAAAGAAAGGCTCAACTACCTGAGAAGACTGATAAGAAAAATGAAGATGAAATAAAATTGCAAATGATAGAAGAATTTAATGCCATCACCCCTAAAGAAGGGAAGCAAATGATACATAAAGAAGGGGTTTTGATTATTTCTGAATGAAATATTACTGATGCAATTATTTTTTATGTTTTAAGGAAGCACATAGTAGCGTATAGTTATGTAGAAGAATAAAATATTACACAAAAGGGTTCTTCTTTTGGATATGATCATGCTACTTTCTCTATTTGGTCACTATCCCTAGGTGTAAGAATACCAAACATTGGAGAAATTAAACCCAATTTGGGAGGAGGTGTTTTTTTTTAAGATCTAGAAATACATATGGTGTTGAGGGATAAAATTTAGTTTTGGATACAACCAGATTAGCTTGGGTAGTAGCTAAGAAGGAGGAAGGTGAGAAATTAAAATATAAAGCCAAATTTGAACACATATTGATGGAATACACCAAAGACCATCAAGAAAACATTGAGTTGCAAAGAGAGGTGCAACTATTGGAATAAAGGATATTGGAGTTTTCCCTTCCAGCCTCTAAAAGTGACGTTGTTCCTTCTTCATCAGATGTACCTCCTAACATTTCTACTAAGATAGTTCCACAATTCCCCAGCGAGGCTATTTTTCCTGTTTCTACTATAGGACCAATAATTAAAGAGCCTACTTTCTTTGTGGATCCAAAAAAAAAAGGTCAATTGTTAAAAATAATAAAGGATTTTGATGGGAAAATGGCTAAGACAGAACATAAAAGTGCACTCATCACCAAATGGTTTTATTTTTTTCCTGTTTGGGAAATTGGTTTAAATCACAAGCAATGGTATCCACAGATTTATAGATATAAGTACTCAACCAGTGGTGGAAAAGAGAAATTTTAGTTGAACCAAGTTTTATTCTAATTCAGGGTAAAAATATACAGTTCCAGATTGACAGCTTTTAGGCCGCATACAAATTTTTCTCCAAGGGTAATTATACAATTAGCTTGACTGAATAAAAGAGCTTGTTCTGGATTATTGAAATTAAATCTCTAAGATTCCAGCCCTAAATATTTAGGTATCTCTTGATAGAGAGTGGAAACAATAGTGAGGAATATTTGTAAATATTTCCCAGTCATCATTTGGGTAAATTGCCACTCTAAATGTTGGCATATGAACCCAACCTAACATTGTCTTTCTGGAAATAAAATCAGCTACGTGTGTACGAGTTCCAACATGGTGGATCTCCATGGGTTGTAGATTTATTGATATAGATTATACACCACTAATTCTGACCATTTTTAACAAAGATCAAAATGTATATAGGCAAAGTAAATTACTTTCACAACATCCTAGAAGGAAAAATGACATGCTTCTTGGTTTTGACATCGATTTATGCATCTCATGGGGAGCTAAGAAATAAAAATGTTATTCTTAATAAAAGATGTTTCAAAAAAAATGCTAGAAATCTAGGAAAAGAAAATGATTTCCTAAGGTTCTAAATGGTCACATATGATAAAACACTCTAACATCACATTTTAGCAGAAAAATGTTTCATTTTTACTTAATTTCATCGTTCCAAAATATAGAAAAATAATAAAAGAAAACCTTGAAGATAATGGCGAAATATGGAAGTTTTAAATCATTCTAGCCTACTGATTCCAAAAATTATTGCCTCCCTTTACGTCCTTCATGCCTGACTTTTTATTTCTCTTTCACATGCCTGAGCTATATCAGATAGGCACAGCTCCTAATTCTCCTTTCTCAAAGATAATTTTCCTCCCCATTTTTCCTTAGACTTCCCAAATAAAATTTCCTTGCCTCCCTCTAACATTCTCCTACCTCTTCCTTCCATTTTAATTACTTCCTCTTGGTTCCATCAGTGACACTAGTCCATCATGCCCCTAATTCAGCATGTGACTGGTATTCTTTAATATAATTAGATTCCAAATTGAATACCCTCTCTCAGTTAATCGACCAATTAACATCCACAACTCTGCAAATTTTCCATCCAAACTTTTTGAATTCCTCCATGGTGGAAAATGCTAGGGGGGAACCTCCTCCCCAACCTGGAGAGTCAATTTTGGTCTCTAAGCCTAACCTTCTCCTATCTCACTCTGAAAAATCTTCAACGACGGGTACTTTGGATTCATTGTCCTTTTTTGCCCCAAGGCTGACTAGAAAAGCATGTTGCTGGTGACCCAAATGACTGATTCGGATCCCACTCTAGGTATTGCTACTTTAACAAATGAGGGAACATAAATCACACTTCTTGACTCTGTTGTGTAAAAAAACATGGCAGAACTGAACATGGCTCTGGTTGGTCATTTCTACAATTTCTATCCCACCATAGATATGGTTAGAAAATGGGTTGGAAACCACTAGAAACTTTAGGGGAGTGTCATAGTCTTTGCAATGCCTTGTAGAATATTTCTCTTTAGGTTTGTAGCTATAGAGGACCTCTCATCTACCCTTTCTAGCTTATGGCTCTATGGAAAAACACCTTCTTACCCTGGCTAAGTGGAAGCCAAGTTTTGACCCTTTAGTTGATCTTAGTAGGATGGCTCTAGTGTGGGTCCGCCTCTTAGGGCTGCCTCTTGAATTTTGGGATGAACAAGTCTTCAAATATATTTGTAACTCCTTTGGATATTACATCTCGGTGGATCTTGTAACCCTTTCCAAATCTCGTCTAGTTTTTTCTCATTTTTGTATAAATGTGGCTATCATTAAAACTATCCCCAACTTTGGGGTCTTAAAGTCTAAGATGGGTAAATAGACCCAAGGCATTGTCTATGAGAGCGCTACCATTTTATGTCAGACTTGCAACTCAAAAGGTCACACTAGGTGGGACTACAAGTCTCCTAGAATGCCTGATCTAAAACTAAAGCAGGATTTAGAAAGCATGACAATTAGTGAAAAGAACACCTACACCCCCTGAATGACCCAGGAGGCTATTAATCTGAAGGATAACCCAACTTTTGAGGATCCCCTCCAAACACTAGGTGTGCCTGAGCTAAAATCCCCCTCACCCCACCCATGAATGTTGCTGAACTCACTGATCTAGAGGTTTGGGAAATACCCATGAATAATGCATGAGATACTGATGGTAAGTCTTCTACCAGTAGCAAGACATGGACTTTGCATGGTATTAACCCTAATTGTGTATTTTTACAATCGAAACTAAATGACTTTGAGCCTGCAATACACCCAACTCTTGGGTTTGTGGTTCTTCCTGTGATGGAAATCATTCTTAACCCCATAGACATAGGATACCTGGTGATAACCTGTCATATTTTTCCAGTGTCCAGAGAAACCTCAAAGAATGAGGAAATGGAATCAAAAACTCAATAGAAGAAAACAAAAAAAAAAATTGATTTTGGAGTTGACACAAAGCTAGGAAGATCCTTAAATAGGATCAGAAGATAGAGGAGTACAACAAGGGATATTATTAGAGGAAGGTAGAAAAACCTAAACCTCAACTAAATAGGTAAGAAATAATTATTCTCTCCTAGAAAATAAGGAGTCTAAATAATCTCCAATAACCCCTGGTTGTAAAATAGTACAACTATGATTATAAAGTGGACATTCTTTTAATCCACGAAGTTAAAATGACTTATGACAATTTTGAAGCACAGGCGGGATGACTCTAGCCTGGGGCCAATTTTTTCTACTCTAAAGCTTCTGGGGCTTTAGGAGGAATTTCCACCCTTTGGAACCCTTCTATGGTCTGGGGAAATTCACATAAATTTTCTCACAATCACATGGCAGTGTCCTTCACCTCTCCATCGACTACTTGGTACTATTACATATATCTATGCTCCAAATACCAACCAGAGGAGAAGGGAGGTGTGGGAATAACTAAGGGCATCTTTCTTTCTCCTACAAGACTGAAAACTCATGGTGGCTGGGGATTTCAAGTCACCCTTATTCCCATCTAAAAAAAGTAGAGTAAATATGGATTATACTGACACCACGGGGGACTTACCTAGCTTTGTTTGTGACAATGGTATTTATAATGTTGAACTAAGGGGTAATCCTTTCATCTAGACCAACAATAGAAAATGGAACCACCTCGTCTAGGTTTTCCTTGACCGTGTCTTCCTATCCTATTCATGGGATTTGGGGTCGACCTTCTTGTTGGTTTCTCTACCAAGGACTATGTCGAATCACAACCCTCTTCTTATTAAGTGTATGGATGTGTGATACCCATACCCAACACCTTTCACATATGAAATTATGTGGGCCTTTCACCCCATCTTCTCTGAAATGATCAAACACTGGTGGTTGACCCTGGTCAAAATTATGGCCATGTTTCAGGTTGCTTCCAAGCTGGAGCTCATCAGAGGTGCTATTAATGGTTAGAATAAACCCACCTTTGGAGACATTTTTCAAACTAAGAAGGTTCTATCAGAGAAATTAGGTGCTCTCTAAGAGAAAATGGCAGAAGGTGATCTATCATCTGATCTACACATGGAAGAAAAAATACTAGGAAAAGCTAGAAGGATACTCTGGCTAATGAAGAATTCTTATGGAAGCAGAGGTCTAGATTCCTATGGCTAAAGGTGGGAGACAATAACATGACTTTTCTTCATTAGTCTTTCTATAAGAACAAGAAAATGAATTCCATCGACAACCTAAAAAACTTATGGGGGAGTCAAAATATCTGACCCAATCCAGCTTAGTGATTTATCCACTGACTATTTCATGTGATCCTTTACTAACTTAAATTTGGGAAACTCTAAGAGTCTCCAAAATCAGCTAATCTCACAACTTCCAAGGGATATCAATAATGTTAATAATAATATCCTCCTCTATAGGGTTACTCACTAAGAGGTTCCTTAGGCGGTGTTCTCCATGAGACCATATAAGGCCCCTGGTCTAGATGGATTCCCCTCGGCCTTCTTCCAGGAATTTTGAGAAATTGTTGACGCTGATGACTAGACCTACCCAAGATTTGATCAGGTGCAAAAAAATCCTAAAGCAACTCAATGAAACCTATATTGTGTTGGTCTAGAAGTGTGTAGAGCCGATGGCTACGGAGAAATTTTGACCAATAAGCCTCTCCAGTGCTCTGTATAAAGTCTTCTTGAAATTTATGGTCAATCATATCAAACTGCTGCTGAACAAAATAATCAGCCCTAACCATAAGGGTTTTGTGCCTATTAGGAAAATCATGGATGCATCCATAACCACCCATGAAATTCTCCATTCTATTGATCACAGTAAAGGTGCTAGGATGGCACTTAAACTAGATTTTTTGAAAGCCTATCACAAAGTTAATTAGACCATTCTCTACAAGGTTTTGGTTACTTTTTCTTTGTCTAAATAGTTTGTTGTTCTTATCAAGGATTTCTTGGAAATAGTGAGATTTTTAGTGTTGTTTAATGGAAAAACTGCTACTAAATTTAGTCTAGACAAGGGAATCCGCCAAGGGGACCTCCTCTCTCCCTACCTCTTTATAGTTCTTTTGGAGGTGATGGGACGTAACTTGATGCAAATGGCTCAAACTAGAGAAATTATGGGGATCAAGTTGGCTAACACCCTTCTGCCAGCAGTCCTATAATATTTTGTAGATGATACCTTTTTTTGGTTCCTCTACGGTTAGAGAATCATGTATGTGGAAGCGGTTTCTTGATAATTATTATACAACATCGAGACAACGTATCAACTATCATAAAAGTAGAATGCTTTTCTTTAACACTGATAATGTTGTTCAGGAAATAATTTTCAGCAACTTGGGATGCAAGGCTGATCCATTTCCTGCCACCTATCTCGGCCTCTCATTAAATGTCAAAGACGTGAAGAATGAATTATGGAACACCATTATTTAGTGGACCCAAAGAAATCTAGCGGGATGGAAAGGTAAGCTCCTCAGTAGTGCTGGTAAGCTCCGACTACTTACTACTTCCCTTCAAGGTATTCTTGTGTATTCCCTTTCTATTTTTAAAATATCAGGTTTCATGGTTGAGAAGGAGGAAAAAATTCAATGTACATTCCTCTGGTTTGTGTTGGAGGATAAGGAGCACATCCACCTGGTTAGCTAGGATAATATTTATCTTCCCAAATCCCTTGGTGGCTTGGGTCTTAGAAAAATTATCAACCTCAACATGCCCTGCTTTCTACGGTTGCCTAGACTATGATTCTTGGATCTTTTGATTGGTGCAAAATTATGGAGGCAAAGTGTGTGGATGGGGGTCACTTTTGCAAAATCTACATGGTTTAGGGCTGACCTAGGGGATCCAAAATTTAGAACAACATTCTCAAATGTAGAGGTATTATGGAAAAGGGGGCCACTTGGCTGTTGGGAAATGATAGGGAAATCCATTTCTAGGCTGATCATTGGTTTTCTGACATCACTCTTGGGACCTCCATATTTTCTCAATTAAGAAACATCCTGACTCTTGTAGTTGGTTCCCTAGTCTCCCAGTGGCAATTGGATCAACCTCATCCCACACATGTAGGGAAGACCTTATCTCACCAACTAGGCAACCAAGCTTAGTGAACTATTTATCATGGTGTGCATTCCATTATGGATGGACCTGATAGGATACTATGGAGACACACTCAACATGGGTGGTTTTCTATGAAATTATCTTATGGGTTGTTGATCAATGGAACTGTTCATACTTCGTGCTAGAATAAATTTTGGCAACCTTAATTAATCCCTAAGGTTAATTTATTCTAGTGGACAGTTCTACATGGTAAAATCCTCTTTTGGAATAATGGAATAGTGTGTACTGAGAGGGGAGGGGTGAATTAGTACCCTTAAAATATTTTTATCATTTAACCCTTAATCCTTTAGTAATCAATTCCTTGTATTACTAACCATATATGCTATTCTATCTTTGTGCATGTAATATCAAATCATAAACTTAATTACATTTTAACATTCATGATATGTAAGGACACATGACACAAGAATTGGTAATGTAGAAAACCCTTGTTAGAAGCTTAAAACTACAGTGGGGATGAAACCAAGAAAGCTTCACCATCTACAAAATGGAAGGTGTCAGTTAAGGCTTACAATTTTGATCACTTCTTATGATCTTACCCTTTTCGGAGTAACATGTTTAGATTGGTTAAGGTCTACTCAGTTAAGATATTTAACAACAATATTTAATGTGCACTTTGTTAAGGGATTTACAAAAGGATTTTTTAATCCACCTTCTGAAAGTATTTCTTTTATTTGCTACACTTTTTATAATGTAGTAAAAACTACTTATTGACTAGATAAAGTGCAATCCTGAATTGTTGATTATAGATCCTTTAAAGTTTACAATATGATTATCACCTATAGTGATTGATTAATACCTATGTTCTGGTCGGTAGCCTTGAATCTTGTTCTTTATAACTGATTTCATCTTTCGTCGTCCTCTTGTATCAAACTTTGTATCTAATCCATAGATGTTCTCTTTGGCTACAATCATCATCACATCATTTTTTTCTAATTGATTACACATCTATTTATACATTGAATTGACCTAAATAGGTTTCACACTTAACTACAAAAAATCTATGATCAAAGGTTTAGAACTTTACCTTGATCTCCTAGTTTGCATGTTTTCAATCAGTTAGACTGATTACAACAATTAAATTTTCTTTACTAGTCCCTCAAGAAATGGTTTTAAAAATAATCTTAAATCTAAATATAAAACTTAAGTGTTTTATCTGACGTGTAACTTAGATCTACAATTCATAGAATTTAATTTGTCTCTCAATAGAATGGTGCTAGGGTTTCTATGTACTATTTCCTTTGTGATGTCTTTGTAGACATTCTTCTTCTTAGTTTTCTCTATAGACTGACTATCGATTTATACTTTAAACTGTGTTGTCAGTGTTCACTATAGACTTATCTGTCAAGTTCCTCTATGAACTTGTCTCATGGTGAAGACTAGTTTTTGTGTTCTCTTGCATTTAACATTTCTGGTGACCTCTATGAATTGCTATGTTAGGTTGCACTATAAACTTTTCTTTTGGTGATCATGTTAACGATGGTTCAAAAAAAAATTTCCTTTGTATACTAATGACAAAATATGATTAACAATCTCCCCCTTTGACATTAGTAACAAAAACTGATATGTGCAAAAACTAAAATGTTTAGTATATACACCATCTATTTTACCTTTTCAATATGACTACCCCTATGTGTATGCCTTAGTATAGTATATGTACATGTATATACACTTTCCTTTATACAT
Organism: Thuja plicata; assembly: GCA_018584345.1. NCBI lineage: Eukaryota > Viridiplantae > Streptophyta > Pinopsida > Cupressales > Cupressaceae > Thuja > Thuja plicata. The sequence goes on from MU226909.1 coordinate 5,089,213, forward strand.
ATATTCCCCCCCTTTCATTATTTCTCTATTTCACCTTATCACACCAAATCATTTCCCCTTGTATCATATCAATTCCACATTTTTTATAATAATGACAAAGGTGTCATACTTACAATTTGTAAAAAATGTGGGAATGGGATTTTTTAATGTCCTCTATTTTATTTTCCCATTGTTCTTTGAGGTTCTCAAGGGTCATGATTTCCAAGGTGATTCTTGCATGCATATCATATATTCTTTCTGTTACACATGTTTCCTGGGTGGAAATCAATTGCCTTACTAAAGTCACATGTTATTGTAGTAATGTGAGATTTTGGAGTAGTAGAGCTTGGAGCTTGGTTACCTCATCTATGAATTTGAATTTTTTCTCTAGAATCTCAAGTCTCAACCTTTTTTCTTCCATAATCTTGTCATAATACAACTTGAAAGCATTGTAATTGGTTGTGAGACCTTGTGCACTAGCATTAAGATCTGCATCTATCTTTGCAATCTTTTCACTACTCTCCTTAGTGAATTTCTCTATGGTGCATAACTTTTGAACTAATGTTATAACTTCTGAAATAATTGGTTCCAATACATTCACCAATTTAGATAACTTTACCTTGCTCTCTGCCAATTATTGGATGATTTTCTCTCTTAGCTTGTTTTGGTACTTCTTCTCTACACGTTCTTATACTACTTTCTCCACATCTACATTTTGTGATGTGATGGATTTGGTAAGAACTACTAATTGATCAAGTATAGGATCATTTTGATCAATGTCGGTATCAGGTAAAATCAGAAATAGTATATCCTTTGTAGTTTCTAGTACCTGCGTACCCTTGGTCTCCTTTTTGAGCTTATCTTGTACAGATTTCCTTTTACAAAGTTTTGCATACTTTGTAAGTCATTCTGGATCTAATGTCCTCATATCACAGTCTATTATTTCAATGATCTCATCCAAGGTGATCTTTTTTTCTTCTAATTATTTTTCTTTGCAATTGTGTTGGAGGGAGTTGTATGTAGTACCATAGCAAGATCCTTTGCTTGTTATGATGTACTTGGTGAAGGCTTTGGGGGTGTTGTTAATTTTACTTGCTACTCGGTAGTTACCTATTTGTTGGTAGTGGATGTCTACACATAAACCTTAGGTTTATTTGCAGCTTCTCCTTTGCTATCCTTTGGTGTGGCATTACCTTTTTCTTCACTTCTATCTTTCATCTCTCCATCTATTCCGTTCTGTTCATAAGCTGTACTTTTCTACTCCTCTTCACCCTTATCCTCAGGTATGCTTTCATCATGGTCGGGTGACTTCTCCTTTTATGAGATGATATTGATAGCTTATATCAATAATGCCCTTTTCCTGGTATATTAACTTGTGCACCATCCGTTCTTGTTTCATGTTCCTTGGTTTTCTCAGGGGTACCAGTGACATCTTCATCTACCTTTACCTCATCGAAAGGATCTCCAATGATATTTATTATTGTCACTTCTTGGATTATGACATCTTTTGTGTCCTTTAATGACTGCAAAATTTGAGGTACATCATCCATGACCTTGCTTTCCTCTGTTGTCAATTCAACTGGATTGACATCCTCAATGTCATTTATTAAGATGTGTTTAGAGCTTGATGTTGCCTCTTTCTCTTCAATGTGAGGCTTCTCGATAAGTGCTAATACTTTCTTGGGGATAGTATCCTCTTTATGTAGATTGAATATTTTTCTCCAAGTATCATCACTTTCCTTTTCAAGATCTATTAAGATTCCCTATATTACTTTGTAGGCTCTCAATTTTTTTGAGACTTCTTTGAATGCATCTTCATCATTTCATCAATCTCTTCCATCTTTGACCCGGGTGGCATAATTGACACTAGGGATCTTTCCCTTATTTGTTTTTTTTTAGAATTCAGTGCATATGTCCACCTTTGTGATAACATGTCATTAAGTTCTTGTGGAAAAATATTATCAAACTATACAAGTATATATTTGAATACACACATTGTCTTGATGATGGATTCTTCTATCTTATTCTGATCCTCAAGATTCAGAGTTAGCCATTATCTAATCTTAGGATAAGATATTCTACCTAACTTGATGATTGATGCAGCAACCATATCAATTGTAGTAGGAATTTTTTTCTTTTTAGGTTGTTCATCTTGTTTAGTCTCTTCCTTATCTTCCTTTCTTTGGATTAATCTCCTTCTCCTCTTTAGTTCTGATGTTTGCTTGGTTTGATGCTTCCTCTTATATGTCCTCACTTTTCCTTTCTTAATCGGTGGTGAGTCTACTTGTGTAGTTTGACTCTTTTTTCTTGATGCAACAGTTTTCCTTGGTGTCTTTGGGGGTGGTGCATCAAACTCTGTTGAATCAGAGTCACTCACTTGTTCACCTTCACCAATGGGTGACTGTCCCTCAGTGGATTCTTGTTGTTTTGTTTATTCTTCATTGAGCATATGCTTCTTTTCAAGTGTTTTCACTATTTTGGTCTTCTTTCTGTCGATCTTCTTTACTACTAGGTGTATTTTAATTCTGGCATTATCTTCTTCATAGGTGTCAAATATTGGTAATGATTTGTCCAGTGGTTCACTCAATAATGCTTCAAAAGAATTTGTGGCCTGATCTAGATGTTTATCTCATAATCAAATGGTTCTAACCATGTTTTCCTTGGTACAACTAGTTTTATCAAGGTTGTATCGGTGTCCACCATGAAACAAATATCATCTTTATATTGATCCACCAGTTATTTTGGTATCCTCATCCTTTTATGCATTCTTTCCTTCAATTCGGTAAAATATTCATCCATGACTGATGTAAAGTTTTCCCCTAGTGACTTAATGAATTCACTAATTTATATTGTCACTATTCGGGTAGTGTCCCAATTGACATTACCGATAGATGGGAAGAAGTCTTGAAAGTAGAAGAATATATACATGAGGAGTGAACCAAACTTACATGAATTAGATTTTTTTGATCTAATGGTCATCATGTTATCCTTTAGTTTCTTCAGTATAAGCTGAAAGAGATCCAGTTGTAGACCCTTGTTCACAATCTTGTGAGCAGTTTCAACTTCTCTTCATGCAATGCTATTCAATATACTCACTTGGTATACCTTGTATCCTAGCACACATGCACCAAATTTCAGTTTTTAATCGGTGATCAAATTTACCTTCAATCCTCGGCCATCCCATATTGCACTTGTCATATTTTCTATGTTAGGGAGAGCAGGATGTTTGAGTTCTTTTGACTTGTCGGTTACTGGATAATCAATTACTGTGTGTTTTACATCCTTGGTAATCAGTTTTGGCTCGCCCAGCCACATCTTTTGGTCATTTACTTCGCTAATAAATATCTGGATCCACTCGGTCTTGAACTCCTTAGGAAAAATTAGGGTATTTTTCATCCCTTTCACCTCAATATGTTTATGTTCATCTTTGATGTTTCCGTCTTTGCAAAGCTTCTTGTAAACTTCCTCAATTTCTATATCTCCAATTTCTACAACTTTGAAGTGGATATACACTTGGACAACCTCTATTAGAAAAACCCTAGGTGGTATGCTTGAAAATGCTCCAACACCATAGGGTTGTGAAGCTACCTTTGGAAAGACTTTGTACTTAAGCTCTTCACAAGTTGAGTTCTTCATCAAATTGACCTTTTTATCTTTGGCATTCTTGATCTTGGAAATGTGAGATATTGTTGCCATTGTTTTTTAAAATTAGGGCTTTTCCCGTAAACAAACTATGAGCTCGGTGACTCTTAGATACTCACTTGATCTATTGTAGATGTTGTGAACCTGTTTGAATACCATAAATGTGCCTGTTAATCAATTGTGTAATCTAGTGGTTGTTTTTCACTTTGTTCTCTACTGTTCACTTTGATCTTTGTTGTTAATCAGTTTTTGAATGAATAAACTCTCTATCACATTTTTATAGAAGATTCCCTAAGTGGTGCATTTAATGTTTTACCTACTTCTTAGTGTTTTGAAGATGGAGTTGCTCAGGTAACTTGCTAACTTCATTCTCGGTGAGAATATGATGCTCGGGGTAAGTGTAAATTAAATTGACCTTTCACATGTTTATTGATGGAGCTCAGTATATAGAAAAGACTAATTTTTCTTTTATATGATTACCAATGATGTTCTGTTTACATAAACAACTTTAGCTTTTGTATGTTCACCAACAATTATCAGTATGTATTGACTAATGAGATTGGATTCACAAATTTCTAACAAGTAATACTATAGTGCATCTTTATTCATGCTAGTTTGGCATTTTATCAATGTATAATGGAACTGATATAAAATATAACTTTGTTTAGCGCAGTTCCATACTTACTTATTCTTCTTAGGTGGGGGTGTTGATATCACCAGATCCATTAGATAAGGTGTTTCCACTTATATTTCTTGGTCTAACATCATCATTGTTTGTATCTTTCCTTCACATTTTATTTCTCATCTTCCTGATGTCTTTGATGGCGTTGTCATTGGCAAATGTGCTTGTCTCTGTCACTCGGTCTCTGCAATCCTTTCTTAGATGACTGACCCAATGACACTATAAGCATGTCAATCTGGGGTTACTCCATCTTCTATACTTTCTTATCCATTTTCTCATGTAGTTTGTAGATATGTGTCCATATCTACCACATGTTGTGTACTTTGTCCATGTTTTTTAATCCCAAACATAGGAGTCACCGACTCTTTTCGGTTGATAAGAATTTTCTTTTTCTTTTGGCTTCCATGTTTCTTTTTATTTTTCCTACATTCAAGAGATGTGTGCCCATGCATTTTGTAATTAGGAAAATATTTTTCCATGTAGGTTTCCTTCTTTGGTTGTTTCACCTTAGATCTACATTCATGTGTTTTGTGTCCTTTCTTGTTACAGTTATAACAATTTCCTATGAATGTAGATGTGGATTTAGGAATACCTTTAATTTTTCTACTACAAACATTTGATATGTGGCTTGGTTTTCGACAGTGATTGCATGACTTCTTCCTTGGTATTGTATTTGTGTAGACATATTTTTTATCAGCTTGGTATAAAGATTATCCATGCTCTCTATACCCTAGACCGGTATTTTTGTTGACTCTTCTTTGTCCATCTAAAAACTCATCCATTCTTTTTGTGCTTTCTTTAGATGTCTTGATCATATCTTTATGTTTTTTATAAATCCTTACTTCATGCTCCAGTTTTTCATTTTCTTCTCTTAGCTCACCAATAGCTTTGAATTTCCCATTCAGCTCTATGTTCACTCGATTTTCCTCCTGACTCATAAGAAAACTTTGATTGGTGATCTCATGAAGATGTTAAATAACTCTCTCTCTCTCTCTCTCTCTCTCTCTCTCTCTCTCTCTCTCTCATTTCTTTTAAGTGATTTTCCTCCTATCACCAATAGTTGGTGTTATTTCCTACTTAGCTTGTCTAACATTATTCATAACCTCAATCATACTTACCAATTGTGTCTCTTGGCCAATTTACAGTGAGTTCACTTGTCCAGCAAGATGTTGATTGATTTCATTTAGACTTGTAATGCTTCCTTCAAATTTGTCTAATGTATTTCTAGATGTAGATCTTGTTGACTCAAACAAATCAGGTATCTCTTCTTCATGATATATTTTTTCATTACGATGAGATTCCATAAATTTTCTTTCATCTAGTAGCTCTCTCATATTGATTCTAGCTTCTTGTATTCCTCATAGAAAATTTGTATCTACAACTTCTGGTTTTCAATATTCTTGTCTAGCCTATACCTTTCCATTGTATGATATTTTCTCTCAAGTGATATAAAATTTTCCAAATAAGAGATCTAGCTCTGATACCAATTGTTGGAATAATGGAATGGTGTGTACTGAGAGGTGAGCGGTGAATCCGTACCCTTAAAAACTTTTTATCATTTAACCCTGAATCCTTTAGTGATCAATTCCTTACATTACCGACCATATATGCTATTCTATATTTGCGTATGTAATATCAAATCATAAACTTAATTGCATGTTAAAATTCATAGAAACATTCATGAAATGTAATGACACATGACACAAGAATTGGTAACAAAGAAAACCCATGTTAGAAGGTAAAAAATGTGGTGGGGATGAAACCCACAAAGCTTCACTATCTGCCGAATGGAAGGTGTCAGTTAATGCTTACAAGTTTGATCACTTCTCATGATCTTACCCTATTAGGAGTAACATGTTTAGACTGGTTAAGGTCTACTTAGTTAAGAGATAAATTAGCAAAACTGTTTAGTGTGCACTCGGTTAAGATATTTACCAAAGGATTATTAAATCCACCTTCTTAAAGTATTTCTTATGTTTTCTACACTTAAATTAGAATGTAGTCAAAAATACTTATTGACCAGATAAAATGGAATCCTGAATTTCTGAGTATAGATCCTTTAAAGTTTACAATATGATGTATCACCTATGGCAATTGATTAATACCTTTGTTCTACTCGGCATCCTTGAATCTTATTCTTTATAACTAATTTCATCTTTTGTTGTCCTTCTGCATGAAACTTTGTATATGATCCATAGATGTTCTCTTCGGCTACTATCATCATCACATCATTTTGTTCATATTGATTAGACATCTATTTATACATTGAATTGACCTAAATATTTTTCACACTTAACTATGAAAACTCTATTATCAAAGGTTTAAAACATGACCTTGATCTCCTAGTTTGCATATTTTCAATCAATTAGACTAATTAAAACAATTATATTTTCTTTACTTGTCCATCAAGAAATGGTATTAAATATAAGCTTTAAATCTAAATATAAAACTTAATTGTTTTATTTGACATGTAAATCAGATCCACATTTCTTGGAATTAAAGTTGTCTCTCGGTAGAGTAGTGCTCAGGTGTTCCGTATTCTTTCCTTGGTGATGTCTTTGTATACATTTTGCTTCTTAGTTTTCTCTATAGACTAGCTGTCAGTTTACACTATAAAGTATGTTGTCGGTGTTCACTATATACTTTTCTGTCAGGTTCCTCTGTGAACTTTTCTGTCGGTGAAGATTGGTTTTGGTGTTCTCTTGAATTTAACATTTTTGGTGACCTCTATGAACTTCTATGTCAGGTTGTACTATAAACCCATCTTTCATTGATCTTGTTACCAATAGTTCAAAAAAAAAATCCTTTGTATACTAATGAAAAAATATGATCATCATCCTCACCCTTGATAATCTAGTAAAATGGGGATATAGTCTTGCTAACAAATGTTTCATTTGTAAGGAGGAAATTATAAACCACCTCTTGCTGCACTATGATTTTGCCACTAAAATCTGGCAGGAGATCCTCCCCCAGATTAACATCCTCTGGGTTCCCCATAGGAATAACTAGGATAGGATTCATGATTGACACTCCCCTTCTCAACAACCATTGATGAAACTTTTGTGGAATCAAATCCCTCCCATATTTTGCTGGATCAGTTGGAAGGAGCACAACAACAGGATTTTCAAGGATACTAAACTCTGCAAAATGGTGGTCTTTCATATGGGACTAAAATTGGTACAAGATAATGTGATTATGGACCACTGGAAGAGCCCAGGTCTTCCCCCCTCTTATTATGACTGGAGAAGTGATCGAAATTGGGGAATTGACAAGGGGTTTGCCAGATATGACAATACCAAACTTGTAGCTAGATTAGCTATTATTTTATCCCCAGCTCAACCTTCATGGAAAACTTAACTTTGATGGGTATCTCAGGCGAGTGTTGCAGGCGGGTTGAGGTATTATCCATGACCATTGTGGGAAAATGGTGTCTTCTTTTGCTAGTTCCTTGCACAATAAAAATTTTAACCAAGCTGAGGGTATGGCTCTCCTTTGGGTCCTAAAAATTACTATTAGCCTGGAATGTAATAACATTGAAATTGAGGGAGATTCTGAAATTATTATTGAGGCAGTTCATGGAAATTCCCTAGAAGGATAGATGGTTGACCACATACTCTCGGACATTATAGGTTTGATGAGAAGATTTTGTGGGGCCATCATCAGGCACACTGCAGGGAAGGTAACTCAGTCACAGACTCTATTGGTGCTCAAATCGACAAATTGGACTTCCTATGGATTTCACTTATTCAATAAAGATAAATACAATTGATTTTCCAACGAATGTGGTTTCAACAACCTCCTACAATTCTGGCTCCACAGAACCAAGGTTGGTGGGATTGTACTTTAAACTTGTCTTCAAAGTCTTCTAGATTCTTTCTATAGAGGATAAGTGATAACTTCAATTCCTGCTTCTCAAGGTGTTAATAAGATCACAAAATTGAAAATATGTGTTGTTAAATATAATATTATTTAAAAATTGCTTTATATGATTGAGATATGAACTGGATAAGATGAAATAAAAGAGTAATTCAAAATTTGAAAAACTGAAACCTTATACCAAATTAAATTAATGAGAGAGACTAGTGCTTTAATTCAATAATGGGCAGTAGAGTCTATATATCTTCAATCCTACATTCAACTTCAGAGATAGCTTTGAAAACAAAATCTTATCACCTTAAAGGCATTATGAGATGCACATATAACTAAAAGTTTAAAAATATTTCAATTTAATACTATTCCTTAGATGACGGACCAATTGATCAATGCCTTAATCAATAGGATTTAACCATGCAAAAATGAGAAAGAAACAATTGAATATATAAAATGTAAAATTTGAAATGAAATATACGCAACTCAAAACTATCACCTTAAGGAATTTTAAATTGATTTATCTGAAGGACTTGACTATAAAGAAATAATGAGAATGATTGCACAATGAAAGAAAAAATACTTATCTCTACTTGACAAGAGATGGTGTATTGAATCTTTGTATTCAAAATTCAAATCCACTATTCATTCTATCATTTTCCAAGTTTCCAACATCTATCATCGTGAATTGTTATTTTGTCCTCTAAGCAGATTTTTGAATGAATATAAATATAAAACTGAAAGGTTGTGTGAAACATCACACCCTTTCCCTAAAATCTAACCTATAACCAACTATTCCTAACTATTACAATAGTTTGGACAACAAATATATCCTTATGATCAACCATAACAACCAACTATTAGGATGGATAAGTTTTGAACCTCCTAACTGTTTGGTTTCTTATAAAATCTTTCCTTGGTTGCATTTAGAAGTTGACGGCTTTGATAAGATATTTGTGTCAAGATGGTATTCACATCATACAACCAGCCATGGTTTTATTTACAATCCTTGTAGAGCATTGAAGTTGATGGCTTTAGCAATGTATTCTGGAAACTGGTCGTGCCTCGCATTTTAAACTGCAAACGGTTTCCACAAAAGGTAGACACGTATCAGAGAAGATCTTCCAAGCATCACAATGTTCCTTGACTTCATACCTCCATAGTCTCTTTATGGCATTGGATATCATTGTTGATGTATAATATTTCTAGTTCCAAAGTTGATAATGTCATAAAAGGCTTTCTGAGACATATTAAAAGTGTCACGGTATCCAACCACCCCAGTCGCTCTGAACATGTCACTTGTCTCAGCAAACAAATCTCCAAATGGAAATCGATTTGGATCATCTTCATAGTATAGGTGTAGCCGCGGTTTAATAAGTCTCAGTCGACTGTATATTGGTCTATAGTATATTCCAATCTGCGCATTACATGCTAGAAACTGACTTGTGCATCATATATAGAAAATGCCTCCCACCTTTGAAGTGAGGCTATCTATCTTCATCGATAGTGGTTGTGCACTCAACCATTCCTTTTATCAAGTATGCACATTATTGTTTTTTGCAGGTTTCTTCACAATCGCCTTCCATCGTTGATTGTATAGACTTCCCATTCTGACAGAAATAGAAATGAATGTATGATAACTCATCTGATGAGTCATTGATGAGTTATCATATTTTCACCTTTTAGTGTATGAACACAATAATGAAAGCTAAGTACTAGAATTCCGATCATAACATTATGAATGATTTCAAGATTAACATACTGTTAAAATAATTTTTAACCCCCTTTTAAACAATATTTTCCATAACATCGTTTATTCAAATTTCCTTTCATGTTCATAAGAATAACACATTTTAAACATATATATATATACTTACTAACATTTTTTCAATACACCATTAAAATAATGACAAACCTAGTCATTCTATAGGAATTAGGGGATACTATATGTGTGAAAAGGAGATATCATCTCTCATCATTATTATCGATCAAACAACAACATATAAATTAACTGCTTTTACCATCGATATGTATTTATAAAATTTATAATGCAATTGTAAGATATGCAAAATTCCATTTAATCACATTAGGATTTATATGAAAACATCACATAAGACTTTAAACTTAATCAAAAGCACATTCAAGATCATTTACAATTACATTATGTCCTTAAGGGAATAAAGTCACAAGATTAGTTTCCTAGATTCCCTTAGTGAAAAGAAACCTAAAGAAAATGATTCTAGGATAATGAGAATCTCAAAACATTAAACCATGAGACATATGAAAGTGAATGAATACATAATAACACTTTGATAAGAGAAAGATGATAGACAATAGAAGCTATAAAAGACAAGTTGGTATATGTAAATAGTTACCTCCCTGAACAAGAATGGATATAAATCACTTTGTCCACATGGGTTCCACTAGACTCGATGGTGGCTATTGATCTGCAGCTAGATGGGCTACGGTGCTGGAGGGATGCCAATCTTCTTCCTGAGGATACTTAGAACCTACTTAGGTAAGAAATGAGAGATACTAACATCAATCTCCATGATCTTTAAATACTAGTTTTTAGTTTGGGCACCAAAGGATGGGCCCAGGGGCTCATTTTTTCTCCCCACTTGCGCTAGTCTCCACCTAAAATTCCACGTGGCTTTCACTAGTGGGATCTTCTTTTCCAAATTGAGGTTGACATGGCTAGGATGCGTCATGGTACCTTTTAAGTGTCATCAATATATTAAATGAATTTAAGGCAAGTACAAAATACAGAGGATTGCAAAATATTTTTTGCAGATTTGAATGATTATGTTTACATTTTATAGTGTCATTCCCATGTGTTAACCCCGGTGGTGTCTCTGGAGGGGATTCATGAGGCAAAAGGAAATTTTTTCCATAATTATGGTTCTCGAATTAATAATATTTCTTGGCTAAGTTACAATTTTCATTCTGCCATTTCACGCAATAGCTCTAGTTTTAATCAGTGCTCTAGTTTCTGTGCTTTTGAGGGTGAATGCAATGGATGGACTAAGAACAACTCTCACTCGACCAATTTCTGGGTGTGAGTTATTTTCTGATTTCTACTAGAATGGGTGGGGAATGGCATAGTATCTAACCTGACAAGATTAAGCAAGAATTTTCCTCAAACCATATGGTAATGTACTTCTAGAAAGAGGGAGAGATTCTTCCCTTCATGAAGAACCTAACAGGCCATGATGAGATGATCTCCACGTAGTTTGTGAAGACTTGGAATGAAAGAAAAGTTACCATTAATGGGATAACATTTGAAATTAATGAAGAAGTCATAGGAAAATCTATGGGGGTGCCTACTATAGGCTACAAATGATAGAAAACCACAAAAATGTAGGCCAAAACTGAATTCCTTCAGTTTTCCACTAATAAAGACAGCTGGTGTCCAAAAATGGTGGATGCAGCATTGCGGACCTAGTTGAGTTTTGGCCTAAAATGTACAAGCTGGTAATGAAGTACATCACACTGGAGGTTTGTTACATTATGTTTTATAAGTACCACATTCCATTCTTAAACCACCTAAGGCACAAGCTTTTGATTTCTTTTCCATTTGACATGTTACATACTTTAGATTCCAATGTCACAGATGTGAGAGAGTCTATTTGTCTAGGGAAAAAACTTGTTATTCTCCACCGGGGGCTAATTTTTATAATTTATAACTTCCATCGAGCCCTTTTCCCTCCCCCTATTGTTTAAATCACCCAAGATATCTAGTAGCCTCTGTCGCCTTTGGTCTCCCTCAACTAGGGTTTTTCCACACCTTCGAGATCTATAGGGTTTTCCACCCTGACTGCTAGCCACAAGGCTTCTGAAGCCCACCCTCGCCCTGCCTCTCAAGTTGGGGCCAAACATGACATAATCTTGGAAGACACCTCTTAGTGACCCTCTAAAATATATAAAAATATTTTCATTAACCTGGAATGTTTGGAATAAACCTACAACTTAACACCAAATGTTAAATAAACAATATCTTCTCTAATAAGCACATGCTTACCAACTCATTCATCTCATAGTAAGTTTATTTTAAAACTAAATTTTACGTGAACCACACATTTAATGATTTGAGATAAGGTTAGAGATAAAACTCATTAATCTATCATTTAAATAATAATAAAAATACTACGTGGTGGGTGAAAACATAGATCTTCAGACCAACCATTACTGAGGAGCTACACTTTCTACCTCAACCATACCGACGCCTTCAATCCCGTCAAATCACTAAACCACTAAATTGGTCATTAGTAGGTTAGTCCATAAATTCTAATAGAAAATAAATAACATCACATCCATTGCAATTATTATCATTTAATCATCCATAATTCATCATATAAATTCATGACACATCAAGGCGTAAGGTCATATAAGTCACATAAAACATAACTAATTCCACTGCATCGATCCCTTTATAATATCCATAATTTTCACAACCAAAAATTTCCAATAGATCGAAAACATTCAAAATAATGTCTAATATGTCTAATAGAGCATTAAAGCATAATGACTTAGGTCGAAAAGGTATTTTACTAAGTCAACAAAAGTACAAAATTTGCTAGCTTTCCTAGGAAATAGGAGTCTATCAAATTGGATTATGACACACACTCTCTTTGTTAATTCATCTTGAATTATGGGTCTCTAGATTTTAATTTCAAAATTCACTAGATATATATGTTGCATTAATGTTTACTAATATTTTTAGCATTGTTTCAATTCTTCTGTGCTAAGTATTTTATCATTGCATCCGCGAATTGAAGATTTTTTCTTTAAGAATAACTCAAGCTTGGTTTCACTAATAATCGATTTATTGTTGGCTCGTTTACAATATATTTTGTAACAATCAAATTCTTTGTGTGGCTTAATTTTAAGCTTCCAAAATTCTTCATGAACTGTGTTGAAAGCTCTCTAAAGATCAAGAAGCCACAAATGACTTAGAGCCCAGAGCTACTTTCCCTTCCAATCAATACAAAGTGGAGTGCAAAACATGATATGGACTAGTTTAAAAGCCATATGTTTGATTTCTAAACTTTAAGGGGCTGCAAATGACATCCAGACACCAAAATCCAAGAGGTACATTGGCATTGGTAGTTAAAGCATTTGATTAAATAAAACACAAGGGGATGAATTAAAATTTTAAGAAAATTTGTCTTAGAGATGTGGGAGGTATCTAAATTTGAAAAATAAGTCCACTAAACAAGACTTAAAGAATTCACATGTTATTTCAGCTGACTTGAGATGAATGGGTAAAGAGCATTCTCTATTATTCATATAATCATATGTTTATTTTGTTAATTCATCAAAATATGTGTAAGTCAATATACATTTAGTTTATTTACTTCATTATCACATTTATCTATATACTACTTCTTAGATAACCATTGTCTATAATTTTCTATCTATTTGGTTTTAGCTCATTCATAGATTGCTTCTTTTGACATCATCCTTCTCAACATGAATTTAAATTACTCTAAAATAAATTTAGAGATTCAATTTTGGCTGATTGGTCCCTTTTTATTCCCTCTAATACAATATTTATCCATTTAATGTTAAGTATACTTATTTTCATAGACTTTTGAAATTTAAAATCTTACATACAAATATACTTGTTATTCTAGAGTATTAAAAGAGAGATATTAATAACAACATACATATGTTGGGATTAGATGTCATTAAATTTGTAAATCTTACATATTTAATTACTTTTAATATTATTTGTTAATCATTTCAAGGGATGAAGAGTTTATTATACAGACTAACCAATTTTTACCTTTTGAAGGTTTTACCATTCGTAATTAACTTTTATTTAACAATTACCTAATATCTTATATAGAGTCAATAACTATTTGTTACATATGTGCACCAAGACAGTGAACAAAAAAGTGGTTTCTCACTCCTAAAAAAAATGAATTAAATAGTTTGGGACTGGGAGAATCATTGGCCACGGTGTCGCGGATCACATAAAACATAAGCATGCTTATGTGTCTTGTTTTTCATGTCCTTGTGCATTCTAATTCCTTCACTCACGAATATATTTTTATTGAAGGGATTAAATATAGTTTGGATCTTTGTAATTGTACGAGATACAAATTTGATTTGTTGGTTATCATTTCTATTCTGTGTGATTTGTTTGGGGTCACCTCTATCGTTCTTCACACATCGTTACTATCTTCATATTCGGAAGTGATGATTTCTTTTTGTGATTAGTGTACTTCTCTATAAATCACATGATTTTACATAGGGTCCTACATATGGGATTTTTTTAAATTTATTGATAAGCTTAGACTTCCTTCCTCGGTTATAAGATAATCCAAGTGGACTGGCTATGCATAGTTCTTCATGGTTGTTCTTTCTTTTTGTATGCAATGTTAAAATGATGAATGGTACCTCTGGATTTTAATCTTTTCTCCTTTCCATTCTGGTAGATTGATGGTTGACATGAATTGATAATACTTACTGATATTATGTGGCGGCGGGTATTCGAATCGTCTTATTGTTTTTCCTTTTATTAATTTTCTTTGATTAACAAATATGATGCTTTGATTAATCGATGATTAAAAAAGGTATGTTTTATATGTGATTATTTGTATTTTTACGGTTTATTTCTGTCTCATATCCACTCGATGTAGAGTCCTAGGCCCATATCAAATAGGAATCTTATCTGTTGAGGGTGATAGTTTTATCTGCATGCGTTTAAAGATTTGATGTACCATAGTATCTGATTGTAATTCTTATCTGTCATACCTTTTGACCATAGTGTGTACTATTATTAATTTGATGAAAATGGATCTTCTCTCTATCTCTATTTTCTTCTCTTTCTCTTTCTCCTTCTTGGAACTATTTGGGAAACTTATATTATGTACTGGGATGTAATCTTGGGGTAAAATTTTGGGTATCGTTCTTGGGTTTTGGGTGGGGTGATGTTATGTCATTGCATTGGGGTATTGCTTTTTCTTCTTCTGTTTGGAATAATTTGGGATTTTAAAATTTTGTACTGGGATGTAATTCTGGAATACAACTTTGGGTGTCTCTCTTGGGTTTTGGTTTTGATAAAATATTTGCAATTGTGTTCGGATATGATTATTTTCCATATTATTGTAGAAGCGTCTTAAGTCTTAGTTTTGCATCTATAGCTATAACATAGGTTTTCTTCACCAAGTTCTTTCCTAGTGGTTAGCTCTCGTGAACTAGGTTCAATGTATATTCTCTTTTTATATAATTAATAAAATGAGTATACATTTTTATCAAAAAAATACTTAAGGATTTTTAAACAAATCAAAAATCACTCATGTTTGGGCTTAAAAAATTTGAGTCAAAATGTATACATGTTATTTGTAACAAAAAAATGTGTACATGTTTTTATGACAAGAAAACACAAGCATGTTTTGTTGTGTTGAATACATTTTAGATGCTAAGAGTGGGGCTAAATCAACATAAAAAAAATAACACTAACTAACTTGAATATTCACCATAAAATCAACAACATATGAACAAAATCAACAACATATGAACACCTAGATTTTATATGTGGAAAACCCAAACTAGGAAAAATCATGGTGAGAACTTGCCCACAAAGATAATTTACTAATGTAGATAGTCTGACTATAAAATATTCTAGGAACTCAATGCTCGAAACTTACAACTAGATGATCATTCCCAATATAACAATGAGTATAGATAGGAGTCACTAGTCCAGACTTGCAAATAGAGGCTCACTACCAAAGTAGTGAGATACAACAATAAACATGTGCACCAAAGACCCACTATATCAGGTACAAGGTACAATACAACATTTTAGAAAAGATAAAGAGAGGTTCTTCTGATAATGCAACTAACTTGTATGATATTGTCATCCTTAGTAGGAAACTGTTATTGCATTTTCTTGTCTACCCCTATCACTGAACTCTTCTCTACTAATTATTCCTCCTCACTAGTTCACACAGTAGTCATTTTCTTCACACTTTTTTCTAAATTATAAACTATACTTAAATACAAGATAGATCATTGGACATCACAACAAGTCGGCCATGGCAATAAATAATTAGAATAAAGCCCTAT
This sequence comes from Thuja plicata, assembly GCA_018584345.1. Classification (NCBI taxonomy): domain Eukaryota; kingdom Viridiplantae; phylum Streptophyta; class Pinopsida; order Cupressales; family Cupressaceae; genus Thuja; species Thuja plicata. The sequence continues at coordinate 5,105,459 of MU226909.1, forward strand.
GCCAAGAGTATTTGGACCAAGAAACCATATGGATAAGGACCACATATTAAATACATAAGTCACACTAAAAATTAACCCATCCATTCAGGAGATAAAGATTAAGTATAAGACCCAAACCTAAAGATGACACTCCACCAAGCATTAAATATAATACCCAGACCTAAATTTGCATGCACATGATTAATCCCAAGAGAAAGAAGGGTCCTGAACACATTTCACATAGCTCAATACTAGATCTACAATTACCAGAATAACTTTCGTATCCAACACAAACATGTAGACACACTATCCAAGGAACACCTTAACTAGCCAACTAAATCTAGCTCCCTACACACCACACTAGGAACAATATGATTTACCAATATTTTACATTAAAAATGATCACAAAATATTAATGGTCCATAATAAAAACTCAAAATAATTGTAACACTAAGTGAGATAGTTTCTATATCACCACAAATAAATTCCAGATCACCAGATAATTACACAACCAATATCAAAACTTGAATCCATCAGCATAAATATTAGAACACCTTTAACCCTAATTTATAGAATGGTAACCTTTCTTAAAGCATAATTATAGTACTATTAACTGGAATTGTATAACTATTATCTGTAAGTATGTAACTCTACTACTGAACTATAAATATACATACCACACAAACTTTTAGATATGGCCCCGTTTGTTTGCAGGAATTGGAATTGAGTCAAAACCTTATTATCACAAAACCAGGTTTTGAAATCTTGGTTTTGCATCTTCGGGTTATAATTTGGACCGTTTGGTTGACCTGGAAGATGGATTAGTCAATCCATCTTCTGCGTTTGGTTGCCAATTTTGAAATTGGAATTGGAATTGACAAATTCCAACTTCTGCGTTTGGTTCTACATTTCGAATTGGAATTGGAATTCGATAGAGACTTTATAATTTTTTATTATTATTGAATAATGTTTAATTTATATTGTGATTGATTTTGTCCATTTTTTATTTTTTTTTTATTTTTATTTTTTATTATTATTGAATAATGTTTAATTTATATTGTGATTTATTTTGTCCATTTTTTATATTTTTTTTAATTTTTAATTTTTTTAATTGTGCTTCTGATCATACATGTGCTTCTATATTCGCAGATAAAACTTGGAAAGGATAGCTCACTCAATTCCAATTTTTTCATGCTTATGCTCATAAAATTATATGTTGATCTCATTTTTACTAATTATTAGATTATATTTTAAATTTATATAAAATATCATATTTAATCTTTCACAAATGACAAATACATCATATTTTGTTTTTATTTGATATGGAAACAGACATG
>MU226909.1:5119511-5131576 GCA_018584345.1 Thuja plicata
AATGCAAACAACTCTTAACACACATGTTGAATCCAAAAAACAAGCTCCAAAATGGTTTTCATTACACAATTCTGACAGAACAATGTAGGAAGAGAAAATTCACCACCATTACTTCTACTGTCACCAAAAAAACTAAACCATACATGGGTATCAAGAATTTGATCTCATCAACTCCTAACACACAAGATGAATCCAGAAAAACAAGCTCCAAATTATTTTTCAGAGCACAATTCCAAAAGAACAATGTGGGAAGAGAAAAATTACCAACAAAACTATACCACAGATGGGTATCATACATTCAATGCAAACAACTCTTATGACACAAGTTGAATCCAAAATAAAAGCTCCAAAATGATTTTAGAATTCAAAAGGCAAGTCCCAAAATGGTTTTCATAACACAATTCCAAACAAAAGAACAATGTGGGAAGAGAAAATTCACCAGAGAAGAGTAACCAGAAGAGAAGAGGAGCACAGTGAGTCGAAGAGGAAGAGAATGTCGACCCAAACAGCAGAGAGATGAATCGACAGATTGAGGGTGAGTTGTAAGGAAGGGTATGGGGGTCCTTATATAGCTTTACAACTCACCCACCGTAACTTTAACCCCACAGTAAACCCATGAAATTATGATTAAACCCATGGAATTATGATAAAAATTAATGTTTTACAGGTGAATTAGGGTCCAAACAAAGGATGCAATGTGGAATCTGAATGTAATGATTTTGAATGGACAAGAGAGAAGAGAAAAATGTACAAATCTGAAACAGGGGGAGTGGGAACCAGTATAGAGAAGTTCCCTTGTGCGGAGTAGGTGGAAGGAAAGGCGACTGTTTCACATGCATCTTGTCATTTTGTTATAACATAACATTTTATGTCCACAAAGCTTACGTTAATATCAATGGATTCTAGCAAATGTTGCAAGCTACTTCCTCATGACCTCTCAATTGGCCGTAAACGTAATCGATTTAAAACTCATTGAAACTGGATAGGGATAAGAAGAAAGTCCAGAGGCAGAATGAATTAAAAGAAAAAAAGTTTTGCAACTGCGTAGCGAGAAGAGTAGAAGAGCAGTCGAACGGTGGCAGATTTGGAAACCCTTCTTTTCCAGTCGAACGGTTGCAGTCGAACAATGTAGGTTGCAGTCGAACAATGCAGAGATGAAACAAAAACCCTTAGAAATGGAAAAACCGTGCAGGTGGAAAATGATTCGAACAGTGCAAAGTGCAGTCGAATAGTGCACGATTAGGAAATGGTGAAAAAATGATTTGGAAGTGAAAGAAAACCCCAAAATCCAAAGTGGGAAGATGACGGACCCGATGATTTTATTAAATTTGGTTGGGAAAAAGAAAAAACATGAATATGAAATCAAATTCCACCTTTTCACTGGGAAGATGGTGCCGCTCGTTTTCGGGCCTAAACCTGGTTTTCACCAGCATAACCCGAATTGCATATTGGGGTTCCAAACGGCGGATTTCATTATTATCGGGAAGTGTCGCCGCCAATTCCAGTTCAATTCCATGAAACAAACGGGGCCTATAAGAATATATCATTGAATTCATACTTTTATTTCACTACACTATAGAATCGAATACATCCATGTTTTCCACTTATCTAAATATATACTAGTCTTCTACAAACTTAATACTCCAAGTATAATAGACTTATGAACTATAATGTTTGAGAAACCATAAACACCTCTGGAACACAATGTTTGGTATCACTGATAATAGACAACCAAACATAAATTTATAACAATCTCCACCATTTTCATTAATGGAAAAAAGTCACCAGGAATATTTTAGTAAGATATCAATAACTATGATCTCCCCATTATTGGAATTAATAGAAAAATCTTAAACAAATAAACTTTTTCCAAGCATTTTCTCCCGTTTTTTCATTAAGGAAAAAGACAAAAAAAAAAATCTCTACCAATGAACAACTCTGATAATCAAATACCAACATAAATACAAAATAAAAAAAATTTAGAAAGATTCTCGTAGATAGATGCACCACTCTAATGCACTAAGAAAGACAAAGGAGGGGAAGCAATGCCAAGCATTTATTAGAGAAACAAAATAATATTATGATCATACCATGGAACATATCTCCAACAAAATTCAGTTCTCTTGACTAATTTTTTTCAACTAACTTATAATCTTTAATTAAATAGATAGGAGAAGCAACTTTCTCCTGATTACCAGAAGCAGCCAAAACATTAATTCCTACCCTACATTTGTTTTTCAATACCTTTATGTTCTTCCTCTTCACTGTTACTTGAAATAACCATTGAAGTAGAGTATCTCTCTCGACATATTCTTCTAATTTTCATATCCTCATCTTTGCCTTTACCTTTAGCAACATTTATAGATCTACGTCATCTTCAATCATTATTATTAATAATTTTGAAACAATCTTCCCCAAAGGTTTTAGAGGCCAACACAATTTACCAAACACTTTTAGCCTTAATCTTCTCTATGTAGCAGCGACTCTTACTATCCATAAGGTTGATCATATACTTCAACTCATTAAGAAAAATTCTAGAATTCATAACACCATTATCCAAGTTTTTTCAAATCTATCTTAATATGTGAAATAGTAGAAATCATATCTCCAACCCTTATTTGAACACATCTTAGAAAGAATCATATCTAATTCAATCAAACAATTATAACACTCTTTATGGAACCTAACATTTAACTTTCTGAACTACAAAATATAAATCTTACCTCTAGATAGGTCTTCATGCCTTATTTCCATGCTAAGAGATACCTACGCAAAATATATGAAGAGTCCCCCTTAGACCCTATAGTCTAATTCGTTTAGACAAAGGAGAAACTAACATCTCCAATGGATGTCAAACCACCATCAAAAGCACCTTTTGTGGTCCTTTCTTTTTTAATCTTCTCCACTCATTGAACAATCATCCTATTTTTCTATATTTTAACAAAACTTTGCATTATGTTCTATCATGTTACATTTATAATAAACTAGACCATCCTTTTAGAACCTTGTAATATATCTTGTCATATTACATTTATATAAAAATAGACCATTCATTTTCATCTAATATTTTCATTATTTCTAACGTTAATATTTATGCTACATTTAACCTTTCTATGTCCATATCCATTGCAACTATATAAGTATCCACTGAATTTATTGATATTTATGTAAACATTAATTCTACTAAAATTTACTCTACTTCTACACTAAACTTCCTTATATGCCCAAACTTATTGCAAAGATAGCATTTTCCATTGAAAACATAACTTAGTTTTAGACTTCACTTATTAACTGCATGTCGTACTTTATTGTAAGAAAAATAGATAATATTAAAAGGAGAGTACATAGAATTAATTGGACAAGGTCTTTTACATATCATCGTCCTACTTTCCTTTTCTTGTACCAATTTCTTTGTGTTCTTCACCTACTTCTAGTCTACAAGTTTATTTTTCTCTCCCACCTACTTTTGGTCTACCATATTCCTTTTTTCTTTTACCTGCTTCTCATCTAATATATCCTTCTTGTATTCTTCTTGCTTCTACTCTTCCATATCCTGATGACCTTTCATTTACTTTTGGTCTACCATGTCTTTTTAGTCATCTTCTTGCTTCTTGTCTACCATAATCTATTTATCTTCCATTAGATCATCTGATTCATCCTTTCTTTCCTCAGTATACTTTTGTAAAGAGGAATCTAAATTTTCTTGATTGAGTTATATTTCAACTTCATTTCCCCATCTTTCATTGCATTGGGTTAGAAAACACAAATTCAAACATTTTTCTTCAATATAATAAATATTCTAAACATTCCTAAAACCTCTAACAACCCTTCTACCAGTCAATTCCTTTTTATAACACAACCATTTTAACATAACTTCATATAATATTTTAATATAACTTCATAACATTTCTTACACATTTGAATAGAACTTAACAAATTATGTTTCAAACTTCATTAGTTGATTCAACGCACAGATAGAGATTTGGAGGAAACACTAGTGATATCAGAAAGAATAGTCAACCCATCAAGTCAAGGTGATAAAATCGATGTTGTGATCAATTAAATGTCAAATTTTGATTTATTTGTGAATTATATTGTTGAGGGCCAACATTGAGGAGTTCAATTTCCTATATTGGTGTGATCGCTTACGAGTTTTTTTTAGGATTTGGAAGCCAACTAAGGTAACATATTTTAGGGTTATTTCACTGGCCTATAAGTTTTAATAAGAGATGAAATTCAAGGAAAAAAAGTTGTTAAGATTTTTTGTGTTTATGCAATGATTGGAGTGGTTGAAGTGGATGATTGTATGAATATAATAGTGATCTTACCAGAGCTAAAGTTGATATGTCAAGCACAGTGTGGTACTTGGAGATCAATATATTTGAGTTCATTCTCAAGGCAAGTCATAACTGGCTTGTGATCAAAATTCTCTAACAAGGTTACTCTTGATAGGGTATCAAGGATCCTAAAAGGTTTGAAGACTAAATCCTCCAATAGGGTGACTCACAGAAGGAGTTTCAAATACCTTAATAGGGTAGTTCCTAATAGGACTTTTGTAGTAGCTTCTAATCGAGCTAGAGATACTCTTAACCAGGTATACCCTTAGTAGGGCATTGTAATGCTCCTTAAATGGTGAATAGTCATTGGTGCACTAGTGATATTTATGGGTGGTAATTTGTACCATGGTTTTTTACCTTTAACAATGTTTTCCACGATAAAATATTAGTGTTATTGTGTTGTTTTTGTGGCCTCATATTTTGGTATGATTTTATGTTATATTTAGCTTTTCATGTTGGTTACTTTGGAAGTTTATTAAAATGTTTTGTAGATCTATGGTTACACTGATCTCCCACCCCGCCCCCCCCCACCTCAATGCATTATAATAATAATACTTCCCAAGTTTCATTTTTGGTAAAATAATGTGTATGATAACTAATTTTTGTGTGCCAAGGCCATCATGTACATTGTATATGTTCTTTTACATTATTTTTGAACCCTACTTGATATTTTCCAATTGTTAACTACCAAGGGGGTTTCCCTTCTTCATCTTTATAGATACTCTCAAATATGTCTTCTTCTATGGTTTGATTTCTTAGATCTACCCATTTAGAAAAGGTAGTCAGGGTTGATATTAAATAATAAACTTAGGCATAAGGGACATGGTATTCCATATAATTTTGGGGAAGGAGGTAGATTTCCAATGTGATAGTTCTAAGCCATAGTGTATTCTCCACATCCTTGACCTTTAACCTTGAAGTTTCCTTTCAATAGGTTCATAGGTTCCATATATTTAGATGAACTTTGAGATGTTTCTTTTGATTTTACTAGAACTTATTGTTGAGGAATACCTTTTAGACTAGCTCAATATTGAAAGGAATTACAGACACTAGGAATAGTAACCTCCATGTCATTGTATGGGTACTATAGGTACTGATTTTATGTAGATGGTTTTACCTTCATCACATGCATCTAGGGACAACAAAGAATCATGTCAAGTAAGGTAAAACTAGGTCTAGAACTTGTAGAAAAGTGTTTTTGTAGCAGGACCAACCTAGATAGGTAAAGACAAAACCCCTTTATAAGGATATTTTGCATCATCATATTATTTTATAGTTATCTTCCTTGAAGAATCTATATCATCTTTGGTGTATCCAATAGCTATTAGACCACTCAACATGTAAATGTTCAGTCCTTATCCATCATCTATCAATGTACTTATGTGATCTTGTAACTAGTAACAAATAGTTCTAGGTGTAATGAATGATTTTGATGAGGTCTATTGTAAGTGATATCCTTTATAGTGAAGGTGAAATTTTGGGATACTACAACTTGACCTATCATTGCATAAAATTGGTCAACATTTATGTTGTTGGGAACAACAAACTCTTGCGATTATTTCTCTAAAACATCTATATGAATGGAGGATATACATAGCATTTCAAAACTTGAGATTTGTATGGGTGTTTTTCCCATATATTCAAGAAGTTTGTATTCACTAGTTGGTTGCAATTTGAAATCAGGTCCTTGTAAGGTAATCTTAGTTTGTTAAGTAGTCAATGTGGACTAGGGACCTCATTCTTTTACATTAAACATGGCCACATGACTATCTTGGACACAATTAATTATGTAATTATGAGGCATCCTAGTATAATTTAAATTGTTCATTTTGGAGCTATAGGCTTTTCCCTTCATGTAATTAGATAATGGAGTCTCAAATATTATGTGATCATTATTGGTATACATTACTAGAGGTTTCACTTTAATTATACTTTGATTGATTAAATGTTGGATGACATGTTTTAAATGGAAACATGTGGTTTCTTGTGCCTCCTTGATCAATGTTATTCATAGTATTCATGGTCTTTCCACTATTAGGATCTCACTAGATGTTCTTCTTTTAATTCAAGAAAGAAAATTATATTTTAGAGTAGCAATTATTCCAAAACTATTTTGATGGGTTCTCCCAATGGTGTGAAATGCCTAAGGAGCGTGTCTCTAGGTCCGGGAGGTCTATTTTGGGTATTTTGTTAAACTATATTTTTCATTGGATATGATCATGGCAGTTGATTGGTCTTTTGAGTATTCAGTAATGGGGCTTCTAGGAAACTAACCTTACCTTGGGTCTTACCAACATTTATTCCATCAACTATTCCATTGTTAGTGACATTCTTATTTACAACCAAAATTTGTTCTTTTCATTCAACCCACTTGAATTATTGTTGTTATCTTTGTCTAGCTCAATGAGGCCTTTTTAATAAGATAACTCTCAATGTGTGTTCTCTCTCTTATGATTTTGTCAATAGTACATGTAAATTTTATCTTTAACTCATATATTAATTATCGTATGATAATATTAATGAAAAAAATGATTTATTGTTCCTCGATGATATCAAAAGGACATTCACGGACATGTTTTTTCAATAATTATAGGCATGTGATGAAAGGTTCACCAATTTTATGTTTCATAGTGCATAAATCCATCTTTGTGACATTAATAGTGATTTTAAATACAAAGTTTTTGGTAAATTTTGTAGCTAATTCTTTCCAGGATCTAATCTTTCTGGGTAGGTTAGCATATCATTCCTAGGTGATTAAGTTTGAGATTGATTACATTAATACTGACTTGGGTGATAGAATTAATATTGTAGTATAAGATGATTTTTTTACCCAATTTGTGAATATAGTTAATATGCAAAAAGTGTGTCATCGAAGGATGATTTTGATGATGGTATGATTTAGGTTCGACATTGCGTTTAGAAATAATTAAAATTGCCCCATTTTTGGTGTTACATTGTTTGTGGGACTCATTCTTGAGAGGACACATATTGCTCATGTGTAGCTTGAGGTGGTTGTGTAAAAGGATTTTGTCTTGCCACTTGCTACAATTGTCCAACATGATGAAAGGTTGTAGGTTATCAACATTGAAATAGAGGCCTTGTATGATGATATACTGGGGGTTGAAATGAATGGAATTGAGTGTGCCTTGATTTGGATTCTTTCATTTTTTTTCAATAGTTCTTCTCTATAAGGGATTCATCACCAGTCTCATATAAAAAATATATTTTTCCCTTGATTTGTTTCCATATTATCTTACTCAAATTAATTTAAGTTCCACTTAAGGGCATAATTGTCACGACATTTGAAAAGGAGACTTTTTTTCCAAGTATAATAAATTTGGGTGAATTTTGATTAGACCTTTAGGAGGGACATTCAAAAAGTATGATATAAAAAGTGAGAGGGCTTGCTAGATATTAACATTTGACCCTATAGGATGTATAACATGAAAAATTATGGTAAATATATTTTGTTTTGATGGTTATTAATTTGTTTGTGGAATATTTCATGAGTCAGTATTAGCATCCCAAAATGTCTCAATCAAAGCTTGAAAAATATATTTAGTTACAAATGTCATTATGTGGATATTTTTATGGATATCCATTTGATATGATTATGATGTTGGATTAATGAAAGGATTGGAGGTAGTGTTTGAAGTCAAGATTTGATGTGATTCTCTTGTGACATTTCAACTATCAGAGGATTCTTGATTTTGTTGTGGGTCCTGAACATATCATGTGCTAGATCTTTATGTTTACAATGGTGTGATTCAACCTCATTCCAAATCTAACATCAAAAACTAATTTTATTTTGGCTTTAAGGTGAATTGAATATGGAATCGGGTCACTAAAAAATAATATGTCTAGATCATTTGTAACCTTGAGATGGTTCATGGTTTTTATATAAAAGGATCATGTTCTGGTAATAAAGATTCGAAGTTTGAGTATGATTGAGATTGAAGGTGGGTATATGAACGATCTTGATACTTGGGAGGTGATTCATGTTGAGTTTTTTCATATCTAGGTTCAACATATTAGATAGGGCCTTTGTTCCATTTCTCAAGGTCAAATATCAAGGTTCTAGAGAATGTTGGATCATTTCTTATGTCAGCTTCTTGTGGTTCTCCAATTAGATCCGTGTGCAAATCTATAGGCGGTTCCCTCTTGCAATCAAATTGAAATCAGCTTGAGTTGAAAGTTTCCATGGATGGTCTTGAGGATTTTTCTAGTCTTCTAGTATCTTGGAACCTTCGTTTAACCATGATTTTTGACCTAACAAAATTCCCTAATATGATTCTAAAGGGGTGAAATAAAAATGCAACGTAAGGGAATAATGTGTGACCTATAACTCTAAGATTGTTTAGATATTGCAAGTCAAAGGTGACATATCAAATGAGAGGGGATCCTAAAGGTGGTATAGTTAAGTCAGGGAAAAGGATAGTATCATAAGGACAAGGATCTGGCAAGAGAGAGGGAAAGGACATAAATATAAGCTAGGGGTAAAGACCAAATGAAGGATATCAAGACAAGGTTCTAAATGAAACCTAAGGTCATAAACTATGACAAGCGAAATGAATGAGAAAATAGGGTATACGTGGATGGACTAAAGCGATTACCAAAGAGTTACTGTGGAAGAATATATACTCTAAGATGAAAGATGAAAGTGAGAAAAACTACAAGACACATAGAAATTTGAAACAAAGTTGCAAGCTTTGAGTTTCCTATGTTTTAAAAATTTTGACAATATTTTTTATCAAGGTTTGATAAATGTGTTTGTGCAAATATTTAAAGGTTTGGGCAAGTGATGGTTGATAAGAGATTTGTTTTGAACACACATGCCAAAATATTATTTATTTAGTAAAATGAAGATAAGAAAAATCAATTGTCAGGAAAGGATAATTCTTTTTTCGTTTCTACTATAGATAAATTTGAGCCACACTTATTCAAAGGCAATAACAGAGAAATTTGGTGGCATATGCTCCCAATTATAGTGCACTCACTTATCAAGCATACCAAACATTGAATTCCATTGGGAGTCGTTTCCTAGGGAGCTACTATCTCTACTAAGAACTATCAGAATGTGGGGACAACTCCATAGGCTTGGGTGATCCCCAACGTCATTAAATAGAAGGATTTTGGTCACTAAAGTATAGGTTTCTAGAAAAATTTGGAGGACCAGAATTTTACGACCATCCAACAAGATAAGTAAAGCTCTAACCAATCTTACTAGGGGTCTAATATAAACAAGGTATGACCCCTTTCAAAATGAAACAATATAGTAAGCACTAATACTTGTTAGACTCATCTTTAGCCTTATCAGTCATTTATATACCAGACTAAGTTAAAAGCACTGCTTGACGTCGTTCCCTTCGGGTGGGTACCTCTTTTCCCACCAAGGCAAGCCTCTCTAGAATATAAAACAAATTTCTCTGGCATCTAACATTCATGAAGGTCAGGGGAGAGGATACATTTTCTTAATTTTGGGTTCTATCCTAAAACAAAACGCACCAAAGCACCAAAAAACATCAAACACTTGATAAATTTTAGGCACCAAAATGAAGTCTTTGCTAAACTAAACAAATAGTTAGTTTCAAAATTTTTATTATTCTACAAACATCCTACACAAAATATCTTTAGTATTTTCAAAATAATGCCTTCAGCAATCAATTAGTACTTGTATAAGCCCACAAAAAGAATAAAAAAATTAACTCCCACAAAAGAAGTAAAATCAAAGTACAATCTAGTTTAAATCTAATCTAACAAAATGAAAATGTATTCTAATTCAACAACAACTTTAATCTAATTAACCAAAAAATAATCTGATCTACATTAACAAAATCTTTTAAAAAAATACTAATAAAAAAATGAACCTAATCTAATTAACTTCCTTCACAAACCAGAGTTAACTTTGGCGTCGATACCAAAATAATGTAATGGCAACCATCCAAAGCGAATTCCCTTCTTCCACATTCATTCTGGAGAGAAATACAACGACATCGTTTTGCAAACAAAAACACATCTAAACTGAGATGTGAGATACTAGCAATGTATCAAAAAAAATAACTAAGAATGGAAACACATCAAGCTCACTCCCCTAAACGAAGGTCGTGCCAAATACAAAAGAAAGAATAATGCAATCATATATACCAAATCTGCAAACATACACAAGAAACATCTCCAGCCAGTGAAGAATCGTGTCACCTACAAGTTGGTCAATGAATCGATTTCTTCCGCCAAAGCCAAAGGCTCACACAATTCCTTAGGCCAGACAACATGTTCTTTGGAGAATAATTAGAAGGAAGACCATTTTAATTGTTGTGAATCGCTGGGATGAAATATAAAATGTCTCCTTACCAAGCGCGTAAATGTATTGACTGAAACATTTGCTGTGATACAGAATTCTCAGACGTCTTTTTGTAATTTTATACAAAAGAAAAACAACGATAAAATACTAACAAAACTTACTTGCCAAAGTTAACGCAAAGACTATCAAAGCATAACTGCAATTTGTTAATATCATGACCATTCGCAAAATAGCAAAAAAAATATTAAAAAATAGATATCCCCTTTAAGTCTCCTCATGCAAATGGAAGATAGCTCACGCCAGATTGGTTATGTTTTAATTCATACCAGTTTAGGATTAATAATAATTACAATCAGTGTATGAGCTGATGTTTTCGATGCTAAAAGCTTTGGAGCCGATGGGATAGCATCCCGCTTTAATCCCTTATCTCACGTGACCTCGTTGCGAGCAACGAAGAGTTTGTTTCACAATCCAGATTAACTTTGTAAGAATATTAAAATATTAAAATGTTAAATAAAAGACTAAAAGACTAAAATGTAACTTTGTTATTTTATTAATTGAAAAGGTACTATTTATCAAAATAAAAGACTAAAAAATGATCAATAAATAACATTTGTTTATTCTTAAGGATACATAGGGACATTAATTCATTGATTAATTCTACAGACGACATTAGGTATTAATAAATTATTTTTAAATATTTAAATAAACATGTCGAAAATAGACAAGATGGGATGATAGAAAAATCAAAATAATTCAAAATATTACAAAATAACATATAATTATAAAAAAAAATCAAAATGGACAAAAATGGACAAAGTTGAGCAAACTCCAGCAATGATATAAAAGATGCATGAAAAGGGGACAAGGGGATTCCATCATTTTTAAGTGCCTACAATAAGAATTGTAGGAGAATATTGTTTTAAGTCATCCTCATATATAACCAGATGTTAACATCTTCAATTTATACATTTTTTGTACTCTACAAGAGAAAAATATGGAGAGTCCATATTCTAAAAGATGATTTATCTACCATTGTAACTTTTAAGAAGGTCAACTAGAAGAGCTTGGAGAAAGATGCATCACATGCAAAGGTGGAAGGCATTTTCAACCCACATTCTCGCTAACCCTTGTAAACTATATTTACCATATATACGTGAGACCAATGATAGAAATTAACTTCTAAGTGGAAGATAAGGAATTGGGATCAATGTATTCAGAATAATCTACATAATCTTGTTGGGAATGAAAAAACTTATATTTAGATAATGGTTTCAAATTTATACAAGGCTTCTAATATGTGAAAATGTTTAGAATTTATGGACTGGCATAGAATTTTTTTCTTGACTATCTGTGGATTCTATTAGGCAATTTATGGAAGCCTCTCTCTCTCTCTCTCTCTCTCTCTCTCTCTCTCTCTCTCTCTC
>MU226909.1:5145306-5155876 GCA_018584345.1 Thuja plicata
AGACATCATAGGTACTATAAAGAGATGCTAAAAGAAGGATAATAAGAAAAATAGCTAAACACCAAAAGAATTTCATGATGAAAATGCAAAAAGTGTGTTTTTGTATATTTGGAATGCAAATTATAATATAAGATGTAAATCTAACACGAAAGAGAAGGAGTTGTCTATCGCCGGTTCACCAAAATGTAAAGGGGAAAATCACGTAATGTGAAGATTTGATTTGCTTAGAGTATATTGAATTCCTTAACCTTACTCTATATTTAATTAAATTATATTGATTGTGTATTGAAATTGTGATCAAGGATAAGATAAGATGTTTCTCTTTATTCCCAAATGCACAAATGGGAGATCCAAGTTGATCAACCCCAAGGAAGGGCTAATGCACAAATCAATCAACTATTTGGCAAGTAGAATAACAAATCTAATCAATCAAATGTATGCAAGTATGAAAGCATGAACTCAATAGAAACCATAAACCTCCATGATTGTATGCTTGAAATCCACTTTGAAGATATGATGAAAGAGTCTTGAGGATGCACAAAGGATCTTGATGGAAGATCACACCACCATGATGGCTAGATCTAGGGTTTGAATGATGAATCTTGAATGTTTGCACCTAATTCCTTCAAAGCCTTGAGAGCTTGAATCCTTGATCTTCAATGGAGAACTTGAATGCTTGAGAGGAAGACTTGAACACCTTGAAATCTTGGAAATGGATGCTTGAAATTTTTACTTCTTGACAAAATCTTGATTACAGCTTTTTGCACTTAGAAGGCTTAGTTTGCTTGATGATGGTTAGAGAAAATGAGAGGGGAAAGCTCCCTTTTATATGAAATTAGGGCACAATCTTCTAAGGAGGATGACATAGGATAATTAAATTCTAATTAGACCCATGCCCCTAGAAAAGGACCTATATTAAATATCATTTAGGAATCAACAGTTCGAAACCCAAAACTGCCAACCCGAAAGCGAGAAAATTAAATTTTAGATGACCCCCGACAGCCTACAGGTTCCTAGTTTTGAAAGGGGGACCCTGGTCAGGGTCGAGTTTGACCCTGACCTAGGTCAAGGTTGAGGTTGACCCTGACCTAGGTCAATTTTGAGGTCGACCTTGACCCAGGGGGCCAAAACCCCTGGAAAATATGCCAGGTGGGGTAGGAGGTGCGCGAGGAGGCCTAATTAGGGTCCTGAAGAGGCACATAAGCATGAGATGATGTAGAAATGGGAGGATGATATGATGGAGGTCAAAAACTTCCCCTAAGGAGGGCTAAACACTCTTAACATGGAAGTGCTTCCATTTTAAGATGATATAAATAAATATATATATATATATATATATATATATATGTATATATATATATATATATATCAAATTTTTTTTACTATGTTAAATTTGGCAGCCATCAAACCATCATTCCCCATGACCTTCTGTGACAACCACAAAACCATCAAATTTAAACTTGCAGGTTGATGATGTTAGCATGGTTTGAAATTTTTTTAGCCTTCACCATTGAGCTTTTTGAATTTGTAGTCTAACTTTAAATGATCATATCTTGCTCATTTTAGGTCCAAATTGAGTGCAATTTTTTTTAAAATTTTGGGTAGAATTATCTGAAGATTTCTGGGTTTTTCTTAGTTTCTAGATTTTGGTCACAGATTTATCATAAATTGCAGGTTTTCATCACTGTACCTGTCTAATCCTCTGTTTTGCAGCTTCCGAAGCCTCGTATGGGCTCATACGGTAACATTTTTTTGTGAAATTTTTTTGAAAGTGCGTTATTTTTTGTCTACTTTCTGAATATGTGATCTATTTTCTAATTTAAATATTTTGGTAATGTCAAATAATCTTTGGCTTTGATTTTCATGTGATTATGTTTTGCATACAACCTAATAGTGGTTTGCAGGATGCTGAGATATAGAAAAAGCCATCATAAAACTTCTAACACATTTATTGCAGGATGTTGAAATGAAGAAAGCAATTACAAACTACTAATGGGTTTATTGCAGGACGTTTGTCGAAGACCTTGCGTGTTTTCACAAATTCTTATACCTATTTTTAGTAGTTAAAACACACTTCGATTGGTGCTTAAAATGAATCATTGTCTTGCATGATTGAAGTATTTTTTAGATTGTAATCCTAAGAAATACATGCATGTATCTTCTCCCCTTGCCTTTATGGATGTTGGGTATAAGAGGAATTCATGTGATTCTTCTAGAGTGGCTACCTCCCAAGAGCTTTAGCAGAGCCGGTGAGAGTGGATGCCCAACCGATAACAGGCTAAAGCCAAGCCCTTCCAAACTGGTATACAAAAATGCTATTATGATTAATGTCACAATAGAAAGGTGTGAATTCATTATGGAAACCAAAATCTCCTCCAGTACCTTAGTGTTGTGTTAAAGTCCCAACATCGTTAAGGTCAAAGCCTTGCTTTGAACAGATTGGGAGAGCCCCCTTTATTGAGAAAATGACTTGATCACAACCACCTGAACAGATGTCCTTACTACAAACTATTGTTCTAGTTTCCAAAAACCCTCTATCTATTGGCGCAAAAGGCTAGAGACCGACTAAGATGCCCCACATTTTTATAGCTTTTAGTAGAGATAACATCCCTTTGGGAAGCAATTCCTTTGGGGTTTGAAGCTTGGTATGCCTAAGAAGTGAGTGCTTATGTAAGGAGGAGCCCTTGCTTCAAAGCTTCTAAGTTATCCGCTAAGAGTAAGCGTAGCTGAACTTCGGTTCAAGTGGGGATTCAACAGATACGATCCTGGCTATCCTATGATTGTGATGTTCTTGTTTTGGTACTACAAACATTCCATTTAATGTGTTTTGTGTGGGTGTATCATTTGAACAATCGAAACTATCGTCAAAACACACAAACTATCAATCTTGAATATGTCCAAAATAATCTATAACTTGAACTATCTGTCAGAAAATAGCATGATTTTATCTTGGGAAACACAAACTGGTCTCAACAGTCTAATTCTGTAAATGTCCTTTTTTCAACATTTGCATAGTTTCATGCAAAATTTCCCAATCTTCGCATCATTCGGTGAGAATCTTTGCATGATACATAGTATACTATTGCATGAAATTTGGCAATAGTGCCATTATTTTGTCATGTTTTTCATCTGTCAACTGGTGTCATTCTTCACACAAATACTGCAAAGCTTCATGCGGGTCGGTGAGAAACATCGCGCAACAAAGCATTTCTTCGCGCAAAACTAAAGTCTTTTGTCCAAAATAGCAAGCTAAAATCTGTCACTCAAGTGTACTTCTATCAAATTTGGTCTTTGATATGGGTCTATTTTTCTGCCATCCATCTTCACATAGTCTAAAAATTGGTTTCTTGGGTTGATAATTACACGATTCTTGCTTAAACTGGTCTCATCTCATGTCTTTTTGATCTCTTTCATCTGTTTTGTCATGCCTTGCATCACAATAGTCATCTCTTGGCTATTCTAGCCTCATCTTTGATGATTTGCACCAAGGATACTTCACCTTTTGGCATGTTCTATGCAATTACTTTGAGACAGTTTCAAGCTTGGTCCTAGTTCACATTCCTTGTTCAAAACTTTGTCTATGACTGTCACAACTCGAAGTGGAAAAACATTTCCTTCAATCAATCAAGATGAATCTTTACTTTCCACACCATTACCAGCTACATCTAGTGAGGAATCGACTCGATCTCCTTCCTTGGTACGTCAGCGTTACAATAAATGGTCATTTCTAGTGGATCTTAGTCGGGTTTGAAATCCTTTGTTCCAAGAAGATCCAAATTCAGAGAACACTCAATATTTTCATATCGAGTCTTTACACCTTGAATCCTTGCATTTTGGCAAGATGGCAGATCATAACCAATCAAGTGGTGAGGTTAGCAGAACTACCCTCTTTAGAAATTGGGGTAAGTCCCATTCTTAAGACCCCTCTAACAATGTAGAAGTAGAAATCACTCAAGAAGAGATTGCACAAGCTTGTGCTAACAAAGAATTATATAAAATGATGGGAATTCTACTAGCTAAGGAGAAATAAAAATACATTCTTGAACTAGCCAATCAAGGGGCTAAGTTACCTTTTGATTATGTTGTAGAAACACTTGTTGAGAAAGAGGAAGAAACTAAAAATTCCTATTTGCGAAAAGAAATGAAAAATATGCAAGAGCAACTCTCTAAACTCTTGAAAGAGAAAGACAAACCTATTACACAATTCACATTGGAAAGCATCTATCCTTTCCCATTTGATAAAGATCATCACATGCCTCCTTTTCCCATAGGAGTTGAGCTTCCTAAATATGACAAATACTTGGGTAAATCTGACCCTCAAGACCATTTGAGAGAGTTTGGAGCTCTTTCCATGGAATTCATACATGAAACAACCTATCTCATGCATATTTTCCCATGTAGTTTGGGAGAATCAATTATGGAATGGTTCTCTAGACTACCAACTGGCATCAAAACTTTTGACGAAATTGCCAATTTATTTCTACAACACTGTTCTCACAACATCCAACATCTGGTTCATATATGAGATCTTTGCAATTTGAAACAAAATCATGGGGAATCCTTCTTGGAATTTCTCCAAAGATGGAGACAAGTCTATACATGATATTCTCACAAGATACCCAAATTCAAAAATTTGGACATCTTTCTCGATAATCTTCTCCCCAACTTTGTGTATCAAGTACAGCTACAAGGTCCTCTAACCTTTGATGACATGATTAAACAAGCTATAAGAATTAAGACATTTATGATCAAGAAAGGAGAATTGACCTTACACAAGGAAAATAAACAAGGGTCTTCTTCCTCAAGCAAAGATAAATCCAAATTTCCCAACAAGAACCAAAATGTTGTGAATGATGGCGTTGTAGACAATGTGACTCCCAAGCCTTCTACGGCTGCCTTTAATCTCACTACTATGATGCAAGCAGCCAAAGCCACTGAACAGGCTACGACAGAATCCAAACTGAGTACTTTACAATTCTCTGGACCTAAACCTTGGGCTCCTAGGCCCAAGCGTGAATTCACTCCTTTAGGAGAACCTCTCAAAGTAGTTTACAAGACTCTTGTAGACAACAATTTACTCACTCCAGTGGATAATTCATGACCTTATGATCTGCAACTAAGACCCACTTGGTGGAATGAATCCGCTTATTGTGATTTTCACCAAAACAAAGGTCATAAAACTGGTACTTGTCTTAAATTGTGGCATAAAATCTAGGATCTCATTGATAGTGAGATTATTGCTATAGGAGGTCACAACAAAAATTCTAATCACCGAGCTTTCAAAGACCCATTTCCTCCTCATAGAAAAGGTGAATCATCTAAAGGCAAAAATATTGATACTAAGGTCAACTATACATACACCAATAACGATAATGTCACTAATATGGTTGAACCTGTTGATACTGAATATTTTAATGTCATCATTCTCAAGGGAAAGGAAGATACTTCTAGGTCTAAAACATGTTTCACTTTGCGAGGGTCTACACCTCAGTCTTCTAAACAAGGACAGTCTCAAGTCAATGCTAATATTGTTTCTCGATCGCACGTTAAAATCATTCTCAAAGGCCCTGAGCCTTCTATATCTACATCAACTGAATCTTTAGACAAAGCTAAGGTTGACTCTGCTAATAAGAATCCAAAAGTGGGTTCCTCATCTAATGCTGCCAATTACAACATTCTTGATCAATTGCAATGTACTAATGCTCAGATAACTATTTTTGAGCTCCTAAAAATCTCCCCCACTCACAAGGAAATCCTGGACAAAGCCCTCATTGAGGAAAATGTCCCAAAAGATCTTGATCTTGACTGGCTTCAATCCATGGTAGGTCACTTGACCTCCTCACATTACTTATCTTTCTCTGAGGAAGGCGACCATTCTTTGAGTCACCCACATAATAACCCTCTGTACATTGAAGTAATGATTGGTGCAAAGCGTGTCCATCGTGTTCTCATAGATAATGACACAGGCCTAAATATTTGCTCTGCTAGTTTCCTTATTGAGTTAGGCTATGGCAAAGATTGCATTGATTCTCGCAAAAATATTACCATTAAATCCTACGATGAGGAAGAACGTAAATACAAGGGGCTATTTTTGTTTCCAGTCAGAGTTGGTCTTGTTGAACGAGATGTTGTTTGTCAAGTGCTTGACATTCCTTTGGCATACAATATTCTGTTAGGAAGGCCATGGATCCATGAAATGCAGGTTTTCCCTTCTAGATACCATCAGTGCATTAAGTTCCCATTCCAAGGATCTGAAGTGATTATACCTGCTAATACACGCTATGATTGCAATTCCCTCACAAAATTTGCTAACATCTTTGTGCCTACCAACAGAGAATCTATTGAACTCGTTGAGAATAAATTAAAAGAAATGGAAAAGAGTTTGACACTCAAAGAAACTGATATGGGAGGATATCAGATTGAACCTATGCTATCTATTACATCGTTGCCTTTGTCTCCCCATTCTTTTGGGAGACCTTCTGACAACACTAAACCTTCTACAGTTCCTCCTCCAACAAAGTATGGTGGTACCTTTGTACAAGCCATAGTACCATTAGAAGAAGAAGCTAAAAACATAGCTATCAAAGCTTGGATCTATAAAGGAGAAGAAAATTCTGAAAATACTCCTCCTTATGACATAAAACCTGAGCAATATGGTAAAGGTTTATCTATTATAAAACATTTTGTCTATAAAGGAAATGGTCCCATAGGTGCGAATCATAAGGGATTGATTACACCACTTGAAGCCATTGGTCGCAGAACACGCAACTCTACAGGTATAGGCTTCCAGAAACTCACATTCCAACTGGGAATAAATAAGTTTGTACCTCGAGAAGATAAGAAACCAACACCTAAAGAAATACCTAAAACTAAAGAACCTAAATGCAGCTCTGATGAGGATACTTTTCTTTATCCTATTCCTCTAGACCTGGCAGCATTCTTTGCTGAGCCAGATAACTTTGTACTGCATTTCAATATAGTAGACATTGACAACAATTCTGATATCACCACTTCACTTTCTCCATTAACTTATGACGAGTGGAAACAAATCTATACTCTAAATCCTGGCCATCAAGGTGATTTCTACATACCACCACACTTTCAAGAATAGTTTGACCAGGAATTCCAGTCACTATTCATTACACAAGAGGAAGCTAACGCTACAAATACTACTGAGGTACCTAGCTCGAAAGGTGCTCATCTAACCATAGCAAGGGTTCTAGGTAGAACTCATCCCAACTGAGGATAAAGGGTTGATTTCACTCATGTTCTTTATATGACACCTAATGATGAAACAAACTCTCATGAATATGAGTTTGACAGCTTGTCATATGCCACTTCTAACAGAGATACAGATGGGGAGGTCACCTTGCTCCTTGACTCCTACTCTTTCTTAGGAATCTCACCTCGGACCCTATTCACTTCAGGATCCCTTAGACTCACACTTGAGTCTCTTAAGGTTACTAATATACCCTAACTAGAAGGATTTCTATACTCCCTCTCTCCTAGGTTTTCTACCCACCAAAAATGTCCTATTCTTCACCTTATCTTACTCTCCATGACTGAGTATAGTCAGTCATGCACCTTTATCATTCTATCTCTTTCTCCTACAAGTTCTCTAGCCGGACCATATAGCTCGCCTAGGACTTGTCTCCAATTTTGACTAGCCTCTTCTCAATCCCAAACATAGAAACATAAATAAAATACATGATGGGTACCTTTTCACAGTCACATCCCATAAACCTGATCATGAGAGTCAAAAGGTATCCATTAAACTGAATTGAACTCAGAATACTACTCTACTGAAGTTTGTACACAGAAGAAATACACACACTGAACACACAAGCAACTCTTCTTTATTGAAAACCAGAAAATTACAATGCAACTGAAATCTTCTCTGCTACTCTGTTCAAGATCTATGTTCTCCCATTTTTTGTTACAAATTTCCTTTCTTCATTTTATAACTCGGCCTGTTCTTGACTGTAACCATTTTTAGGTTACCTGCCGTCTGTAGATTCTAACTACCTCAGCTCTGCATCTTCCTCCTGTAACTGTCACCAACTCATCATCAGCACGATCATCTATGTGGACATCAGTTTCCCTTTGTGGCGTTCTCTTTTCCAATTTCCTTTGCGATGTTGAAAAGTCAACATAATTTGAATGTTAGTCGCGTTGTTGCGAGTTATAATCACTATGCATGTCTTAACCCTGCGACTCGGTGACACACTACTATCGTGCTCTCGCCATGCTTCTAACCAAGCTTTTGATTCATCTGTGACCTTGCAATGCATTGTACTCGCATACCCGCAACACTCTAACACGAGCTGTCATTTAACCTGTGACCCTGCAATGCATCGTAGTCGCCCACTCGCAACACTTATAACTGAGCTGCCTTTTGTTCTGCAACTGTGCGATGAGCTCTTGTTGCGTCCTCACAATACTTCTAACCAAGCTGTCGATTCCCTTGCGACCGTGTGACTTATCGTTATCGCACACTTTCCATGCTTTTCACTTAACTGTCGATTCATCTGCGACTGGGTGATACACCGTAGTCACGCGCTCGCAATGTTTGTCACCGAGCTGCTAATTAGCCTGCGAGTGTGCGATACATTGGTTGTCACTCAGTCGCACACTTGGAAAACTGACTGCCGATTGTTTAGTGATCACGTGATAGATTAAAGTAACTGTTATCTCAGCGTCGCGGCCGTTTTCCCTTAACTGCCTATCATCTTGCGGGCTTGCGATATACTATCATCGCCTTGTTGCACCTATTTCATCTTAACCGCCCATTAGCTGCTGACTATGCGATGAGTATAATGTAACTTCTCTTGTGCTAAACCAGAAGAAACCATTAGGGTTTAGAAGAGAATGACAGAAAACTGTTACCAAACCAAACTAGCTACTAACCGTGATCTACTCCTTTGATCACTCTACAAATTACTAGGGTTTGGAGCTAAAACCCTAGGGTGCTCTGCACCATACTCCCCCCTCTGTGAAGGAAGAAATTAATTTGAATTATTCAGCAACAATGCCGAACTAATTCCTTTCTTTCTGCATTCTTCTTCATCCATCCATGTAGCTTCTGCTTCTGGTAATCCTAACCATTTTACTAGGTATTCTCTGTATACCCTTCGTCGAGTTGTCTTCTGAACTCATGAATCCAGGATTTTCTCTGCTTGCAACTTGGACTTAGGCTTCACCTGTATATCTTGGACATCTTTTCCTACTTCCATCTTTTGAGTAATCTCAGGTATCACTAGTCCTCTGTATGGAATCAAATCCTGCACATTGAAAACAGGTGAAATATCCAAATTGTTAGGTAAATCAATTTTATAGGCATTCTACCCATATTTCTCCAATATCTTGTAGGTACCTATTCTCCTCATTTGCAGCTTAGTAGGTATCCCCTTATGTAATCTGGCTTTGTTCAGATGTACCATCACCAGATCTCCAATTTGAAATTGGACTTCTCTCCTTCCTTCATCTACCTTCTCTTTCAACCTCTGATTTGACTCAATCAGATTCTTCTTCACCTGATCATGTATTTCCTTCATAGACTGTGCAAAGTCATCAACATGTCCACTTATCACTCCCTATCCTTTTAATTCTCTAAGTTCATAAACTCCACGTGGATGCATCCCATATACAATCTGAAATGGGCTTTTCCCTGTAGTCCTGTTAACACTATCATTATAAGCAAATTCTGCCTGTGGTAACACTTGATCCCAGGCTTGTCCATACTCCTTTGTTAAGCATCTAAGCAAGTTTCCCAACACTTTGTTGATAACTTCTGTCTGTCCATCTGTTTGAGGATGATAGGCAGAACTATGGGACAAATTAGTTCCCAATCTTCTCCATAAGGTCTTCCAAAAATGACCCATAAATTTGACATCTCTGTCAGACACTATGTTTACCGGTAAACCATGAATTCTAACTATTTCCTTGAAAAATAAGTGAGCAATATGACTGGCATCATTAGTGGTCTTACAAGGTATAAAATGACTCATCTTGCTGAACCTGTCTACTACAACAAAAATTCTATCATAACCAGTCTTTGTTCTAGGTAACCCCACAATAAAATCCATACTCAAAAATTCCCAAGGCCTATCTAGTATGGGAAGTGGTTGATATAAACCAGCATTTGTAGAGGTCCCCTTTGCCTTCTGACAAACTATGCATTGCTCTACATATCTCCTTACATCTTTCTGCATCTTCGGCAAGTAATAGTACCTACTTACTAATTCCAGAGTCTTATTCAACCCAAAATGCCCACTCAAACATCCATTGTGTTTTTCCTATATCAGATTCTCTCTCATGGAACCCCTTGGAACACATAATTGATTGTCCCCAAACAACAATCCATTCTGCAGAGCGTAGTTAGAAAATTCACAGTGAAAATGATTTTCAAAATCAGAGCATACCTTGTATGCTTCTGCAAAATCTTCATCCCCTGCATACAAATCTTTAAATTCCTCTACTCCAATGCTTCTCAGCTGTATTTCCTGCACTGTCAACAGTCTTCTACTCAAAGCATCTGCAACCTTGTTCACCTGGCCTTTCTTATGCTTAA
>MU226909.1:5157941-5186560 GCA_018584345.1 Thuja plicata
AGTCTTGGACTCATTATCTCTGCCTCTATATCCACCTCTGTGAAATCCTCTGCCTCTGCCTCTATTCTTAGGGTTAGAGTCTTGTCTTCTCTTATTCTAATTTCTTTTCTTCTACCTTTAGTGCCAATTGAAAACATTTTTACACTGTAGTTGGTGTCCACACAAATTTTGTTTTCACTCCTCCCTTTATTGTGTCCAACATTGGAGCACATATTGAACTTCCTATAAAATTGAGCCAAACCATGGAAACTTTTGACAGCAGTACCTGTCTTAGGTGTAGGCCATGTCAGAATAGCTTTGACCTTTTCTTCATCTATATTTAGATTACCTTGTGACACCACAAAACCAAGGTAAACTAATTCCTTCTTCATAAACTCACACTTCTCCAAATTGATGGCTAATTTCTCTTCTTGCAATCTCCTTAACACCATATCCAAGTGCTTGAGATGCTCTTCTCTAATCTTACTATAAACCAGTATATCATCTAGGTAAACTACTACAAAGTTACCTATATAACATTTCAACACTTCGTTCATCAGTCTCATAAAAGTACTTGGTGCATTTGTCATCCCAAATAGCATGACCAACCATTCATATAGACCTTCATTAGTCTTAAAGGCTGTTTTCCATTCATCACCTTCTTTCATCCGAATTTTGGGATATCCACTTTTTATATCAATTTTAGAAAAATAGTGTGCACTGCCTAAACAATCCATCAAATCTTCAATTCTAGGAATAGGAAATCTATATCTTATTGTAATCCTATTTATTACCCTAGAATCAATACACAATCTCCAGTTACCTCCTTTTGTGGGTGCTAATACCACTGGTACTGCACATGGGCTGATACTCTTCTTTATCAATCCTTGATCCAACAACTCTTGGATCTACCTTGCTATCTCCTTATTCTGCTCTGGTGTCATCTTATAAGCTGCCTTGTTGGGCAGTGAAGCTCCTGGTACAAAATCAATTTGATGGCTGACTGCTCTCTGTGGTGGCAGTGTTGCTGGTGTACCATCTCTAATAATGTCTTTGTATTTTTCCAACACATCTTGGACTTCTTTAGGCAACACAGTTGCTTTCTTTTCCTCTTCTTCCTTGGGCTTCAACAAAATAGCAAACCCAATCTCTTCTTCCTCTTTGAAATCGTTCAAGAATTCCTTGCCACTCATCAGAAGTAATTTGTGATCTCCTGCAGTATCTCCATCATCCATCAGAGACTGTATTTTGAAGGTAGTTCCATCCTTCTTGAAGGTATACAGGTTCTTTTTCCCATGACGGATAGCATCTCTATCATACTACCAAGGTCTACCCAATAACAAATGACATGCATCCATTGGAAGTATATCACACAGAATCTTATCTTGATAACCCCCTATGGAAAACTCTATCCAAGCTTGCTCATTCACTAACACCTTATGACCTTTATTCAACCAAGTAACTCTATAAGGATGGTCATGTGGAATTCTTACAAAATTCAGTTTCTGGATTGTTTCCTTAGAGATGATGTTGTCCGTAGAGCCAGAATCCACTATCACCTTGCATACTTTCCCAAGTATCTTACATTTCATTCTGAACAATGATCTCCTCTACTTTGGTTCCTCCTTGCTTGGTTCCTTCAGTAGTATCCTGCGGAACATGAGGTTTTCTCCCTTCTCTGAATCAAGATTCACTTCTTGATTATGGAAACTAGCTTGGTCTTCTTGGACATAAGTATTTCTCCTTTCTCCTTGTGATTATGAAGGCTTCTCTGGACACCTATAAGTAGGATGCCCCAAATTACCACAATTATAACACTTCATGGCAGCAAAGTGTGATCCTCTACCACCATAACTTTGCCTTCCTCTGCCTCCATTATTAGAATTTCTACCTCTCTGGTAGCCTCCTCTGTTATCATTATTGTGACGGTTCTGCTCCATTGGTTTTGCATCTTCTTGAGTCTTGGACTCATTATCTCTGCCTCTATATCCACCTCTGTGAAATCCTCTGCCTCTGCCTCTATTCTTAGGGTTAGAGTCTTGTCTTCTCTTATTCTAATTTCTTTTCTTCTACCTTTAGTGCCAACTGAAAACATTTTTACACTGTAGTTGGTGCCCACAAACTTATCTCTTCTTGAATTTTTTCTCTCAAACCACCCATGTATCGAGCAACTTTTACTGCTTCTTCTTCTTGCACTCTTGATCTCAAACATAGTTTCTGAAATTCTTCACTATATGCAGCCACATCCAAATCTTTCTGTATCAAACTCTGCCTCTTTCTATGAAGCTGAATCTCATAGTCTTCAGGGAGATAATTCTCCTTAATCTTTGACACCATAGCCTACCAATTTGCTATAGGCTTTTTACCTTCTTTTTCTCTTTCTTCTTGGATGAATTTCCACCAAGTTAAGGTTGCTCCTCTCAATCTAGACTTAGCGACTTTCATTTTCTGTACTTTAGTCACTCCTTCACAATCAAAATGATTCTCCATTCCTTCAATCCATTCCATTACTAGTTCAGAGTCCATTTTTCCAGCAAGTACTGGTACTCCGTCCAATGACTTTCCACTTAGTGCCTTGATAGCTTTCAAGAATGGTTCCTCTGGCATAGGAGGGTCTAGTTCTGGTAAAACATCCTCCTCTGCAATAAATTTTCCTTTGCTGGAACTCTCTGCTTCTCCAATTACTTTATCAGCAATATCCTCTAGTTGTTTCCTCATTAACTCTAGAGTTTCCTCAAGGAGTCTATTTCTCTCCTTCTGCTCATTCACCTCTTTAGCCAATTCTACATTTGTCACCATGGTTGTTTCTCCTACTGATTCCTCAGTACTTTGAAACATCTACAAATTTCAAACCCAAATCTTTAACTGTTCTCTGATACCAATCTAATGGGGAGGTCACCTTGCTCCTCGACTCCTACTCTTTCTTAGGAATCTCACCTGGGACCCTATTCACTTCAGGATCCCTTAGACTCACACTTGAGTTTCTTAGGGTTACAGACCCTAACCAAAAGGATTTCTATACTCCCTCTCTCCTAGGTTTCCTACCCACTGAAAATGTCCTATTCTTCACATTATCTTACTCTCCATGACTGAGTACAGTCAGTCATGCACCTTTCTCATTCTATCTCCTTCTCCTACAAGTTCTCTAGCTAGACCATATAGCTCGCCTAGGACTTGTCTCCAATTATGACTAGCCTCTTCTCAATCCCAAACACAGAAATAGAAATAAAATACATGATGGGTACCTTTTGATAGTCACATCCCATTAACCTGATCATGAGAGTCAAAAGGTATCCATTAAACTGAATTGAACTCAGAATACTACTTTACTGAAGTTTGTACACAGAAGAAATACACACACAGAACACACAAGCAACTCTTCTTTATTGAAAACCAGAAAATTACAATACAACTGAAATCTTCTTTGCTACTTTGTTCAAGATCTAAGTTCTCCCATTTTTTGTTACAAATTTCCTTTCTTCATTTTATAACTCGGCCTGTTCTTGACTGTAACCATTTTTAGGTTACCTGCCATCTGTAGATTCTAACTACCTCCGCTCTGCATCTTCCTCCTGTAACTGTCACCAACTCATCATCAGCACGATCATCTATGTGGACTTCAGTTTCCCTCCATGGCATTCTCTTTTCTAATTCCCTCTGCGATGTGACAAGTCAACATAATTTGAATGTTAGTCGTGCTGTCACGAGTTATAATCACTATGCATGTCTTAACCCTGCGACTCGGTGACACACTGCTATCGCACTCTTGCCATGCTTTTTACTGAGCTACCGATTCATATGTGACCTTGCGATGCATTGTAGTCACGTACCTGCAACACTCTAACATGAGCTGTCATTTAACCTGTGACCCTACGATGCATCGTAGTCGCGCGCTCACAGCACTTATAACCGAGTTGCCTTTTGTTTTGTGACTGTGCGATGAGCTCTCGTCATGTCCTCGCAATACTTCTAACCGAGCTTTCGATTCCCTTGTGACTGTGTGATGCATCGTTATCACGCACTCGCCATGATTTTCACTTAACTACCCGTTCATCTGTGACTGGGCGATACACCGTAGTTGCATGCTCGCAATGTTTTTCATTGAGCTGCCAATTAGCTTGCGAGTGTGTGATGCATTGGTTGTCGCTCAGTCACACACTTGGAAAACTGACTGCCGATTGTTCAGCGATCACGCGATAGATTAAAGTAACTATTATCGCAGCGTCGCGGCCATTTTCCCTTAACCGCCTATCATCTTGCGGGCTTCCGATACACTATCATCGCCTTGTCACACTTGTTTCATCTTAACCACCCATTAGCTGCCGACTATGCGATGATTATAATGTAACTGCTCTTGCGCTAAACTAGAAGAAACCGTTAGGGTTTAGAAGAGAATGACAAAAAATTGTTACCAAACCAAACTAGCTGCTAACCGTGATCTGCTCCTTTGATCACTCTACAAATTACTAGGGTTTGGAGCTAAAACCCTAGGGTGCTCTGCACCATTCTTGATGAAGGTGAACGGTCTAGTGTAGGGTCACATGAGTCTGACTCCCTAGATGTTAACATGTCATCTACTACGGTTGTTAGGAATCAAAGGAATTTGACTATACCTCTGGATGAGATCGCTTTAGGTCTCGACTTGCTTGTCCATGCCTTTGATGATTATACTGTGAATGCACTTTAACCCATCACTCCTCTTTCACTTCGCCATCCCAAGCTTATAGACTGGAACTCTACCTCCCAATCTAACAAAGTAATTATGTTCCAGAACATTTACACTCCTGCCTGTTACCTACACGTTCTCAAACCTATAATGTCCTCCACTAGTGAAGAAAGTGTCAATATGACTGAGGTAGACATAAAGTATCTTAATCAAAAAATCAAAAGAAGAAAACATAGGTGCTCTGATGGTGAAAACCAAATCATGGTAGTATTAGAGCCTAAAAAAGTCAAAATAAAAGACGTATCCAAGGGTGAAAACCTCTTTGAGGCACCCGAGGATGAGATACTTGATGCACTTCCAAGTCATTTTCAGGAGAGATCATCTTTTCTTATTGAGCCAACTCAACCAATCAACTTGGGTACAGAGGAAGAACCTTAGATCATTCACTTGGCATAATCACTATCAAAGGAAGAGAGAGAGGAATTCACTACATTCTTCAAAATAAAAAAGATTAACTTTGCATGGAAATATTTAGACATGCTAGGATTAGACCCTAATCTAATTATTCACCATTTGTCCATTGCACCATGTGTTAAGCCTGTCAAGCATAAGCTTCGTAAAATGCATCCACATGTAGCTCTACATGTCAAAGCCGAATTAGAGAAACTTCTTAAGGCAGTGTTTATCAGAGTAATTGATTATGCAGAATGGATCTCTAATATTGTTTGAGTATCAAAACATGATAAATCTATACGAGTCTACACAGACTTTAGAGACTTGAATTTTGCATGTCCTAAGGATGATTTTTCATTTCCTAATATTGATATGATCGTAGATATGACAGCTGGGTATGAAATGTACTCACTAATGGATGGTTTCTCTAGCTACAACCAGATAAAAATTGTGCTAGAGGACCAAGAGAAAATGGCTTTCACATGTGCTTGGGGCACCTTCTATTGGAATGTCATGCCCTTTGGGCTCAAAAATGCTGGTGCTACATATCAGCGAGCTTTTACTACTATATTTCATGACATGATGCATAAAACAATGGACTATTATGTGGATGACACTTTGGCTTAAAGTATGCACTGAAAGAAACATCTTGCAGATCTAGGTCCTATACTAGATTGTATAGAACAATTCAGCCTGAGACTTAATCCTAAGAAATGCATATTTGGCATAACATTTGGAAAATTTCTTGGCTATATCATCTCTGCCAAATGCATCAAAGTGGATCCTGCAAAAGTACAAGCTATCATGGAAATTTCACCACCAAAGAATATCAGACAAATGAGAGGACTTCAAGGCCGACTGCAGTCTATCTGGCATTTTATCTCTCAACTGGCGGACAAGTCACAACCATTTACCAAGACTCTACAAAAAGGTGTGACTTACCAATGGAACAAGGAATGTGATGAAGGGTTCACACAAATCAAACAGTATCTTGCAAACCTGCCAATCTTGATGCCTCCTTTCCATGGGAAGCCGCTTATACTATATATCTATGCTACGGATGCATCATTGGGTATCATTTTGTCTCAAGAAGATCAACACAAGAAAGAAAGGGCTATCTATTACATTAGTAGAACTCTGGTCTCATATGAAATGAAATATTCTGCTATAGATAAGGCTTGCCTTGCAGTGGTGTTTGCTTCACAAAAGTTGTAGCACTATATGTCGGGTCATACTACATGTCTAATTGCTAAAATTGACCCTCTAAAATATTTACTCAATAAAGCTACCCTCACAGGTAGACTAGCTAAATGGGTCATGCTTCTCAGTGAATTTGATATTGAATATTTGGAAAGGAAATCCATTAAGGGCCAAGCAATAGCAGATCAGTTGGCAGAAGGACCTCTAGTTGATCATCAACCATTGCACATTGAATTTTCAGATGAGTCCATATTACTTCTTTCACATCGATCATGGACTATGTTTTTCGATGGTTCATTTACCCAATAGGGGTCAGGTGCTGGGATACTGTTCATTACACCTCAATGGTACTCTTTACCAAAAGCATAAAAGATGTTGTTTCCTTGTACAAACAACATTCCTGAGTACGAAGCCCTAATCAATGGTATGAAGATCACCCTTGAGTGGCGAGTAGACAAACTCAATATTCTTGGTGATTCATAATTAGTCATCAATCAAGTAAATGATATCTATCAGACAAGGGATGACAAGTTGATACCTTATAAACAGTTGGTTGATGATCTTAAAAATTATTTTACTCGCATCATATTTTCAACAGGTTCCAAGGGAAGATAATAAAGCAGTAGATTCCATGGCTACACTTGCCTCCATGCTACAAATGTCTAAAAATGATTTTAGACATGAATTCCTAGTGGAGATGTTATGCTACCTAGCCTATGACTCCCCTGATTCTTGGATGATCTATTCTATCATAGGACATGACTCATCCCGCTACCATCACATCTTTTCTTACCTTCATGACCAGATTGTTCTGAACACTTACTCCCGGAATGAGAAACTTCACTTAATCCACAGTGCTTCACATTTTGTCATCATCACTAATGACTTGTATAGACATGGTCTAGACGGTACCCTCCTTAGGTGTTTAGAATCCAATGAATCCAAACAAGCGTTAGTAGAGGTGCATGAAGGCATCTGTGGGTCACACTCTAACGACCTGACATTGGCCGGTAAACTTATCAGAGCTAGTTACTATTGGCCAGATATGGAAAAAGAAGCTACACAGTTTGCTAAGTCTTGCAAACAATGTCAACCACACGGTAATCTAATTCATGCTCCAGCCAAGGAGCTTATTCCATTCATTAGTTTTTGGCTATTTCAACAATAAGCCTTTAACTTGGTGGGTCAAATCTACCCCTCGTCCTCCAATGGACATAAGTTTATAATCATAGCTACAGACTATTTTACTAAGTGGGTGGAGGCAGTCCCTCTCACCGTTGCAAATGGAAAAATAGTAGTATGTTCATTCTCAATTACATCATCTGCAGGCATGGTGTACCCTTAGCAATTATCATAGATAATGGGGGACAATTTAAAAATAAGGATTGGAAAGAGCTATGCTCTAAGTTTAAAATTATTCAACATTGGTCTTCCATCTACTATCCTCAAGGTAATGGACAGGCAGAAGCATCCAACAAAAAAATTCTTAAAATCTTGCATCGCACAGTGCACAAATCTGGACAAGATTGGCATCTCCTGGTCAATCTAGCTCTTTGGGCATATAGAAAAAGCATAACAACACCAACAGGGGCTACACCCTATGCTTTGGTTTATGGACCAGATGTTGTGTTACCAATTGAGGTTGAGATTCCTTCTCTGTGAGTCTCTCTTAAAGGCCTCATTACTGATGAAGATAAAAGAATATCTCAGCTACAAGAGCTAGAACTACTTGATGAACGTCGATAAGTGGCATTCGATCACATTAGAGGATACTAGAAAAATATGTCCAAGAGCTATAATAAGAAGTTTAGACCAAGAGATTTCCAAGCGGGTGACCTCATTCTGAGGGAGAACCCTAAGAATCAGCAACATCGGATCCAGAAAGGGAAGTTTGAACCAAATTGGCTTGGTCCATATGTTGTCACTATAGTGTTTGGGTCTGGTACCTATAAAATTTCTACTACTGAAGGAGAACAACTCAAGGAGCCCATCAACGCTCTTCATCTGAAGCGGTTCTACAACTGAGACATCTTCAGTATGCTCACATATTTAGTAAAGTCCTGAAAAATTCTAAAAATCTAAAGAAGTCCTGAAAAAAATGATCTTAGTGAAAACCTAGTGATAGACGGTTTGATGTATCTCCAAAAACATTATATATTCTAAAAATTAAAAAAAATTAAAAAAAATTGAAAAATACCAAAAAAGAAAAAAAGAAAAAAGAAAAAGTGCCTTGGTGAAAACCTAGTAAACAGGCACCTTGGTAGCAAAAGTAAAGATAAATCAATCCATCCTATAGTGAAAACCACTTCTTGTGGCACCTTGGATAAGTACCATGATGAAAACTTGGAAAACATGCATCATGCATAATTCCTCCAACTTGCACTCTTCACTTGGGGGAAAGTACCTTCCATGTAATCCTATCTATCATATCTTACATCCAGCTAGCTTGTGAACATCCATATTCCTTCTGCTGATCTTGACAAGGTTGAGCCTATCCATGAGCATCATGAATCCTGACATTCATGATCCCTTCCATCGGCCTACTTACTTTCTCTCATGCATGCTACCCTATCGTGATCCTACTTATCCCAAGCCTATCCTTCCTATCTCTGTGCATTCCTATCATAATCCAAAACATGCTCTTATACCTCCATCAACCTTGATTCTGATCATAGCTCTATCCTATCTAATTGACCCCTTGGTCTTGATCTAAATGAAGAATGACAAAATTAGAAAATTGTTTCTCATAAGTCTCTTGACATGTCCACTCTTTTGGACCACATACTTTTCATGACATCAGGTCATTATCCTATATGTTATCCAACACCGCTCCATGAGCCTACATTGCTATATTATTTTTTTCCTAGCTTGGGTAATCTTGAAGAGATTGTCCTTGAGGTTCGCATCCACCCTCTTCATCCATCATTGGCTATTCGTCTCATACATCATCTTTCTAATCCATCTACAATGTCGTACACCTTTCTAGACATTGGAGAAAACCATTTTGATCTTTCTTGAGATCGAGTAATATCTAAAAATCTAAAAATTGCAAAATCTCTACAATTCTAAAAATCTGAAAAAGTCCTAAAAAAATGATCATCTTGGTGCAAACCTAGCAATAGGCAATTTTGTTGCATCCACCGAAAAAATAAAAAATTCTCTATTGACTATCTTTCAATGAATAGGTATTGGGGCAATCTAACCCTGACTCGTAAAGATTGAGCCTTGTTCTCGGGACAATATTTTGAAAGATGATAATCTATTAGCTATCTAGGAAATCTAACCTGGATGCTTGAGAGTCAAGCTTCATTCTGGAGATGAATCTCGCAAACTTACATGGATTGAAACTGGTCATACTCTCAGAACAACCCTCCTGATCTAAGGGGCACTGTCCTATTTATCTTTTACGGATCTTCTTCACATCAGTCACCAGTGGTTCTCACTACGTTTGCCTACTGATGTATAGGTTATACCACGATCTCTTCACTTGAGCATCTCTCTCGCGTCAGTCGCCAGTGGTTCTCACTGCATCTGCCTACTGTCACTCTACTCTTGAGATTTCTCACGTCCATTTTTGTTGGAGCTATCTTCAAATGCTCTATCTATTGATACTCAGTCTTGACAATTCTATGCTTTAGTTTTTACATATCTTTTCGGTCATATTCATGACAATCTGGTTCCTTTGTGAACCCTCTTGACTTGTCATTGATTCGGCACCATACGCTTGGGGGTAATCAAATCTTGTTTGTCCTTGCAATATAAGTCAAGTCAGTCATCATTACCTGGGGGCATGGGCCCCCTCGTTTGATCACATCTTTAGTTTACACCCGCATCAGTAATCTTGTCACTTCTTAAGGACAACTCGCTACTGACACAAACTGGTGTTTTTCAACACCACCATAAACAATATTTTTAACACTATCTTTGGACACATATGTGTTTTTTAACACACATCAGATATCTCAAACGTAAACATCTATCGATAACAATCAAACACAATGCACTCACAAGCACAACGGTGTTTTTTAACACCCTCTAAACATGAATACATTCAAAAACTTTGAAACATGCTGAGCTATGCTTGAATATTTCTTTGTATGTTTTCTATTCTCATGGATTTCATTGATATTTTCTTTGTCTACTACTTCTTGGTGTAGTCCCAATGATCCGGCAACATAAAATAAATAGGGTGTATGTTATAAGAGCTCCCGCAATAAGGTGGAACAACCTCACATCCCTCAACCTTGTTTATTTGTACGTCATGGTGAGGTTGGTACTATCTCCATGCTTGTTATTTCTCTGTTATTGTTTTTTTTTTTATTGATATTTTTGTTTACACATGATCACAATCATGGTTATCTTGGCTTTGAATGCCTCGATACTGGTGTACTCTTGCAACATTTACTAGAAACAATATTCAGGTCATCTTGGCTTTTGTACCCTGGTGCTTCCATTCGTCTCCTACATTTCATCTGATGAAGAGTCATATTCATATCCTTATGGTTGCATTGTAGCACTAGTAAGGGTTGTATCGACTTTGATGTTCCAAAAAAAATTCTTAATGATGATGATTATACGATGGGTCTCACAACCATGTCCTAGAATTGCACCTTCATATTGCACCTAGCATAGGATTGCATTTTCATTCTAGACTTGCATTGTGGCAGTAATTTGGTATTCTCTTCATTGCATTCTCCTGGGTTCATACATTGGGGCATTCTTCTTCACTATTATAGTTTCATCACGACTGCCCAAGTATTTAATCCTCACTCTCTATCTTCAGTTATATGCTCAATCCATTTTCATGATCGAAATAAAAATCTGACACTTCTATATAGCTCAAAATCGTATTTTAAAATTTTTGGGACCGACGCGATTGGACGCTTGTGCAGTCGACTTTCTAACATCGCATTCTTGTCAGAATCTTATTATATCATCATTTTCTCAAATCTTTGACTTTTTTCTCAAAATTTGACCCTAGTCAAACTTGGTCAACCAAACCTCAAAATCACTCAAAATTGATTCTGAATCTTCTGAATTCTTCTGTAATCTATTATGAGTTCTTCTTGATCTCTGAATCAACATCTATCTGTGATTTCTCACTCTCAAACATCTTATGACGTGTCATCTTTCCATTTCGCTCTTGAGGGGGTAGGATGATTACATCATTGAATCTATTCCAATCATTCTGATCTGATTTTCAAAAATTCCTCATTGCTAGGGGCATCTCATCACTTGTGGCATGTTCAGTTTTTTCGTACCTCACAGTTGAACCTGGATAATCCACAATCAATAAGGGCATCTTTGTTCCTTACATCTTGTCATCTTTTAAGTATTTGAGCAAGTTAACTCAGATTCTTGAGGATCAAGCTCCGTCCTAGAGATGGTTCTTGAAAACTATCTTTTTGGAATAGGTATCAGGGCAATCTAACCCTGACTCCTGATAATCAAGCTCCATTCTGGAGATGATTCTGAACCTCTATTTTACTATCTTTTGAGACATGTATCGGGACAATCTAACCCTGACTCCTAAAGGTTAAGACTCATTCTAGGGATAACCTTGTGAAAGATGTCAACCTAACCAGTGTCTTGGAAATCTAACCTAGATATTGGGGGACTAAGCTTCATTCTGAAGATAGTCCTAAAAATCTCTATTGATTATCTTGTTGGATAGGTATTGGAGAAATCTAACCCTAACTCCTGAAGGTTGAGCCTCGTTCTAGGGACAACCTTGTGAAAGATGTCAATCTATTTTGGTATCCAAGCATTCTAACCTGGATCCCTGAGGGTCAAGCTTCGTTTTGAAGATGACCCTCAAAAAATCTATTTAACCGGTGTCTCGACAACCTAACCTAGAGTTCAGAGAGTTAACCTCTGTTCTGGAGATGGCTCTAAAATCTTTGCATCATCACATTTTCAATTCTATTCTTCTGTGCTTCAGGCATCAGACTATTCTTTGAATCAATACACTGCTCGCACATCAATTCAAAGAGGGGCAAAATATAACACCCCAAAATTTGCATCTTGCAACCCTAACCAATTTTGTTGCATTTGTCACTCCTTTAGATCCTCAAAGTCCTATTGTACTAGGCAATTTTTAGTTTTGACTGACTCTACTCGACCTAAGTGTCAAATATAGAAAATCCTAAATCTGTATTAATCATACATCATATTTAATTCCTAAATATCTATTTGGCTAAACAAACCTTATGATTGAATTAATTTAATTATAAATTCCTAGCACTTTAATTAAATTAAATTCACCCTCTTTAGCTAAAGACACATGAAAAAGGAATTAAATAATATTTAATTATTAAATAAATATCCTCATTTCAATAATTGAATTTAAATATTCAGATAATTGAGAAAAACCTATTTATGAGGTCATATTTATTTAATTAATTGGATATTCTCTCAAAAATCTTATCTTTGTTCAGAAATAGAATCTTTGAATTAATTGTGCTTTAAAGAGAAAGAAAACAATTAAAATCAAATAAAATAGAATTAAATCAGAGAAAGAAAATATTTAAAGCAGAGAGAAAACAATTTATTGTATTCTTTTTAATAAAGCTTTCTATTTTGAACTGGCTTTTCTATATGTTTTATTTCAAAGAGGAAACTTTCTATTCTGATCATCTCTGAGTCTATAAAAGAATGCTCATTCTTCATTCAAAACAACACTCATTTTTTATATATTGTTAGAATACTGAATCATTGCCACATTTCTTGATAATCTCATATAGAATAATTTCATTTTTCAATAGATTACTCTCAACTTCTAGAATAATTGCATTGCAATCATGTCTTAGATTATCTTACATCTTTTAATTCTTAGAATAACTATGAATTGCATTTCATTCATGAAGAAAAATCCTTCATTCCTAGATTGGTCTATGGTTGTGAGACACTCATTCTAAGAGCAATTTTGAAAACCCCGTCTAGATAGAAGGCAACAGGTCGAATCATGCAGGCGGACTGGATGAATAACCTCATATTCAGTCTTGTGTGTATCTGATGAAGAAGGAATATGTTGAAGTATGTGGTTGATTAACAAGGCCAAATTTACCAAATACACCTGGCTACCAGAGACCATCCTCGGGAACTCCTGATTCTCCCAGCTAAGGAACATTTTGACCCTTGGTGTTGGGTCACTGGTCTCCAACTTTATCTCTAATGGTAACTGGATTGACCTCCTCTCTCATCTTTAGAATAGACTGGACCTAACCACCCTTGCAACTAAACATTGTGATTTTTTTCTTTCGGTCTGCATCCCTATAATAGATCGGCCTCATAGACTTCTTTGGAGACACACTCAACATGGTGGGTTCTCTGTCAAATCGGCCTATGGTCTTCTTATCAATGAAAATGTTGACATTTATTTTTGGAGGAAGGTTTGGCAGCCATAATTAATCCCTAAATTTAGCTTTTTCTAGTGGACAATACTCCATGGGAAAATCCTCACTCTTGACAATATTGTCAAATGAGGGTTTAGCCTTGCTAATAGATAATGCCTGTGCAGGAAAGCTGAGGAAAGCTCTAATCATATCATGCTTCACTGTGAGTTTGATGTTGGCATCTGGTAGGATATCCTCTCTAGACTCAACCTCCCATGGGCTTCAAACCACAACATCGATGATATGCTTCTTGAATGGCACTCGCCCTCAGAGCACCCACTGATAAAAATATTATGGAACCAAATTCCCCCTGATAGTCTGCTGGGTAATTTGGAAGGAACACAATAACAAGATATTTAGAGATACTGAACTCACTACAAAGGATGTTTTTT
This sequence comes from Thuja plicata, assembly GCA_018584345.1. Lineage (NCBI taxonomy): Eukaryota > Viridiplantae > Streptophyta > Pinopsida > Cupressales > Cupressaceae > Thuja > Thuja plicata. The sequence continues at coordinate 5,172,026 of MU226909.1, forward strand.
TATCTCGCCTATAAACTTTTATAGGAAAAACTGGTGGTGGGAAGCTAGAAAAGCTCTAATTTCCCTCCTATTGACTTTGACTGGAAGATTGCAAAGGATTGGGGATTGGGCAAGGAGTTTGCCAGATTTGACAACTCTAAACTAAGAGCCAGAAAGTCCATTGTTTGGGTCCCCCCTTAGGCCTATTGGCACAAACTTAACTATGATGGGGCAGCCCAGGGAGGGCTTCAAGCAGGAGGGGGAATCATACAGGATCACTAGGGGAGAATGGTGGGCACTTATCCTTGTCCCCTCATTGACCACTTGGTTAACCTAGCGGAGGCTATGATGCTCTTATGGGGATTTGATTTCTCCCTTAACTTGGGTTGCTCCATGATTGAGATCAAGGGGGATTCCAAGGTTATTGTTGATGCTGGTGGTGGTTTCTCTATAGCTGGGTGGAGAGTTGACCCTATCCTGTCAGATATAAAAGGTTTTCTTGGTCACTTTAGTGAGACCACCATAAAACAAATTTACAGGGAAGGGAATTTTGTTGTTGATTCCATGGCAGCTGTAGGTCTATAGACGGATGGTTTATGATGTTGGCATGATAGTAATTAGCTACCAAAAAATACTCAGGACATGTTTATGCATGAGATGAAGGGTGTCAACAACAACAACCAAAATGTTTAAAAATCAAAGTCTGATTCAGGTGCTAAAAGGCGAACCTCAAATTAATATCCATTATAGCTTGGTTGTTTGTCATATTTGGAAAGGCCACGTGGCTTTCGAATGTAGGCTCCCCAATTCTTTTTGGCGGTGGACGTGGCCTGCTTGCATCACTCCCTTCATAAAGTGTCATTATGTCTTTAAGTGGCATCAAATACATTTATGATTTAAGGAGATTAATAAAAGATATGACGAAGATTGCTTTGATGGTAATTACGGGTTACAACACCGCTCCCACTTGTAAACCCCAGTGGCACCCTTGGTGGTGGTTTTTTGTACCTAAAGGCAATTATTATTGTATTTTTCATAGGAAAAATGAAAGATGTTTAAGGACAAGTTGTTACCTCATTTTCACCATTTCACGCAATGGCTCTGCTTTGTTTTTGTGCTCTATTTTTTGGTTGTATTGTGCTTTGAGGGGTTTCTTCTCTTGCTAGGCGTGGAATTCTTGGGTGAGGGTTGTGTCTAAAAACTCTTCTAATATGGGAGGGGATCATCATAGGATTGAACCAGACAAGATTAAGGAGGAGTTCTCCTTCGACCCGATGGTGATGTATTTTTGTAAGGAAGGAGGGATTCTTCCGTTCATGAAATGATTGGCTAGGAACGATGAGATGATCTCATGACAATTTTCCAAAAGCTAGAATGAGAGAAGGGTCGCCTTTAATGGTATCACATTTGGGATCAATGAGGAGGTTATTGGTAAACCCATAGGTATGGCCACCACAGGTAGGAAGTGGAAGAAAACCACCAAAACCCAGGCTAAAACAAAGTTTGAATTTTTTTTTGCCAATGATGACAAACCGATGTCTAAAAATGGCAGTTATAGAACGACTGACCTTTCAAAATTTTAGCCAAAGATGTGCAAGCTTTTTATGAAGTATTTCACCTTGGAGGGATGGTTTGGTACATTCTACAATTACCACCTCCCTTTTTTAATCATCTTAGACATAAGATGTTAATTTCCATGGCTTTTTATCTTCTGCATTCCTTGGAAAATATTATGGCCGCCATGAATGAGGCAATCTCTCTTGGTAAAAAACCCATTTACATCCACTAGGGGCTTATCTTTAGAATTTACCACTTCCACCATGCTCTCTACCCTCTGCCCATTGTGGAAATTATTCAAATTTCCTAGTAGAATATGTCGCCATCGGTCTCCCTCAACCAAGGTATTCCTTCACCTTCTGGTTTTATCGGAGCCTCTACCACTGCTGCAAGCCCTAATTCTTCTAAAACTCACCCTACCACTTCTTTGCACGTGGGAAGCAAGCATGACCTTACCCTAGATGACTCTCACCATCCTTCCAAAAAGTGTAATAAAATTTACATCAATCTAGAATGCCCCCAGAATGTTGACCCCTAGCCCACTAGTACCTGTCGGTCCTTTCAGCTTGCCAAGGAGAAAGGGAAACGGGCTATGAAGGAGTTGTTTGATAAAGAGGATGTCTCGGTTGAGTCTCCCAGTAGAGATGATAACTAGATGAATATTGATATAAAGTGGGGAAAATGATAACCAAGACACTATGGCTAAAGTGGGAAAAGATGATTTTGCCCCTGACACTATGACAGAAAACCCTAAAAGTGTTGTGGGTACTGGTCTTGTTAGAAAAATTAAGTCCCAGATTGTAAATCTGGAGAATACGGTGGCTAAATTGAATGAGGACTTGACAAACACAAATAGGAGGCTAGCAGATGTCAGCAAATCCACTCACAAGGTTATGCATGCCTCTTCCACTACCCTATGCTTGCTAAATGAGAAGGCCTCTGCTGGGAGGGAGTCTGTTGAAGGAAACAAGGAACTCTTTAAGTTTATCAATGAGGAGTGGGCGGACCTGTTACTATCATAGTTCTTATGGGATGGAAAAGGATCAAGCTGATGGTGAAGTGTAGGTTGTGGTGTTGTTACAGTGCGGACCCCAAGCCCTATATTTGGGCCAATTTGTTTAATTTTGGTTTTAAGCTTAAGACTTTTTTTTTGATAAATAGCCCTGTGTGGCTTCATAATATTTTTTGGCTGATGGACTTTGATACTCTTTGTATGTGGGAAACCTCTCGCTACTGGTTTAGCTTTTATATTTTTGTTTTTGATACAGGTAGATGATGGTTTACCTATTTAATTCTGCTAACTTTACTGATTTAATATTTTTTTAAGTCTGTTTAGTCAGCAACTTATGTACCTCAGGTCAGCACCCTCTTATTGCTTCTTATATATATAAAAAAAGCTATTAGTTGTTAACCAATCAAATTTTATTTAAGTTCTAAAATAAAATCATGATAAAAGCATAAGAACTAACTTTGGTTATACTTCATTTTGTCACATTCTAGTTGAAGTGGATATTCAAAACAATTTGTTGGTAGAGGTCATTTGACATATTAATGATACATTTTAGTATTAGTTGGTTGACTATGATGCGATCCATTTTTCTACATATGATATTTCAATACTATTCATTTGGCTTAGTACTCTTGTAGAGTAGTGAAAGAATGTTTCTCATGACTACCTTACTCCTTTTATATTATTTTTACGAGGATGATATTACTATAATGGACATAGAATTACCACTCTCATTTCTTCTTTGGATAATGCATCTACCTTTTGAAGTATCTTAAGAATTCTATTGCTCCAATGTCTTTTGTTCCTCTCCATTTTGCTACTAATTTACCGACTAATATTATTTTCTAGTTGAATCTACTTCTACATATAAAATGTATGATGTTGGGTCTTCTATTATTTGGTAATGCTTTTGTCTCTAATGATGGTTTTCTTTTAAAATGTATTTGTAATGACCCACCTTTTCCTGTTGTTTAGCGTCATTCTTATTGTATTAGTTAATTTATCTATATAGTTGTCCAATGTATGAAGAAATATTCCACTAACAATTCTTGTGCTTCTTAATATAGGATGTTAGACAAGTAATTTGAAAGCTCTTTTCCAAATGGGATGTTAGCTTTATCCCCAAAATATGTCATTTATTTTTTATGTCTACTATTCGAGATGTCTTCCTTCTAAGTAGAGCTATGATATATTGTATGGAAATGGTCATTTAACTTTAGAGAATTGTCTATGAAATTGTCTATAATACATGAATGTTTTTAAGAAACCTATATATTTCAGCACATGCTAAATTTGTTAAGATTACAATAATTTATCTCTTTAGTAAAAGTTTTGGTTACTTAGTTTTTCAACTTTAAAAAAATGAAAATAGAGACTTTAGAAAACCTAAAATGATATTGTAGTTTAAATGTAATTATATTATCTATGTGCAATTGAATTAAATTCCAAATTATAGATGATTAACTTTTAGTTCAGATTTTGCAAAAAAAAAAAAAAAAGTTAGTGTTAGTCTTGAAATGAACTATCTAATTGAATAATTTAGAAAGGATTAGACTTTAATTAGCTAATATCAACTATTGAAAAATATAGTGTTAGTCTTGAAATGAACTGTCCAATTGAATAATTTAGAAAGGATTAGACTTTAATTAGCTAATATCAACTATTGAAAAATATTAAAATAATCTTTTTTTTTTCAAATTTTAAAAATAATGTTTTCAAAACTATGATTACAAAAATTATCTAAATCAAATAACTCATAAATCTTATTGGGAGAAAGAATCTAAATTATTTATTAAATGCATTGCAACTTGGAAACATTCAACAATAAGATTAATTAATAGGATATTTCTGATTTATTTTATATTAAAGTGACAAATGAACCATGAGAATTAGAATTGAAACAAAATCAGCCATAAAAGCAACAAAAGGGCAACAAGCATACAAACAACAAAGCTAGGGTTAAAAATCACGTTGAATTAACTTTCAAAACATCAATAAATAAGATTTCAATGAATCCATAAATATTTTTATATAAATATTAAAAAAGAAATATATCAATTCATTTTTATTAAATTACAAGATTTAATTTATTAATTTAACAAGCATAAACCTTAATTAATTACTTAAAATAAATTCAATTCATATTCTTATGATTTCAGCATATTAACCCAGTTTCTTGAGGAATTGTATATGCTTGCAAATATAGAAAACGATTAATATTTAATCTAGTATTTGTTATGTTATTTTTTAATAACTCCTGGAATACGCCCTTTTGCATAACAAATTGGTAACTTCAACAGCCTCGCACCCTTTAAGCAATGTATAAAGCGAGAAAGGAGAAAAATCTAAGTTCACAACAATATTTATGCACCCTTCCTCACATTACCTATTGATCTTACATTGCGAGAAAATTACTATTTCTGAATTGATAAGTGTGTTTCTATAAAATTATCACATATTTCTACCAAAGATGCCGCTGAGGGAAGGAACTTACATAAGACGGGAAGATGGTCCGGACAGAAGCATGCCGGCAGAACCACAACTAAGACAGGAAGAGATTCATCATGGATTGCATTCATGGAGCATAACACCGGAATTGATCGAAACGCCAGTTGAGTGGATAGAAGTTGAGAGAAATGAGCAAATACAACAAACCCAGACGGTAGAAGATATCAGATATGAAGAGATTCAACACATGTTCATAGGACTGGAAGATATTGATGATTATTTACCTGACTTATTTGAATCTGACACAGATTACCACTCGGATATCTTCGAATTCCATTTAACACTCCAACCTGATGTTGTTTCTCAACAGATGGTGAAGGAGGCGAGAGAGTTAATAAATGCACTTGATACCATCAAGATATATAATTTTGACATCAAGGAAGTTCCTTTGTGTTCAATTTGTATGATTGAATATGAGGTGGGAGAAGATGTCTGCCAAATGCCATGTCACAAAACACATGTTTTTCATCCGGATTGTCTTCGCCAGTGGCTAGAGAGGAGGAAAAATTGTCCACTGTGTAAAACGGACGTACAATACCCATATAACCCTCCCTTTGTTCCTTCAACTTGAATTATGGGTCTCCAAATTTTAATTGCAAAATTCACTAGCTATATATGTTGCATAAATGTTTACTAATATTTTTAGCATTGTTTGCCATTCTTCTGTGCTAAGTATTTTATCATATCATCCACTAGTGAAGCTTTTTTGTTTAGGAATAACTCTTGCTCCAATAATAGATTTATAGTTGGCTAGTTTACAATATATTTTGTAAAAATCAAAATCTTGGATCAAATTCTTCGTATGGCTTACTTTTAAGCTTCCAGAATTCTTCATGAATTGTGTTGACAGCTCTCGAAAGATCAGGGAGGCTTAAATGGCACAGAAGTCCAGAGCCAATCTCAATCAATAAAAAATGCAGTGCAAACCAAGTTATGGGCTAGTTTAATAGCCATACGTTTGATCTCTAAACTTTAAGGGGCTTGCAAATGACACTAAGGCACCAAAATGGAAGAGGTACTTTGGCATGGGCAGTTAAATCATTAGGCCAAATAAAAGATAAGGGGATGAATTAAAATTAGAAGAAAGGTTGTCTTAGAAATGTAGGAGGTGTCTAAGTCCGCTAAACAAGATTCAAAGAATTCACATGTTATTATAGTTGATCTGAGATGAATGGGTAAATAGCATTCTACATTATTCTTATAATCATATATTTATTTTCTTAATTTATCAAATATGTCTAAGTCTCGATATATTTAGTTTATTTATTTGATTATCACATTTATCTATATATTACTTCTTAGGTAACCATTGTCTATAATTTTCTATCTATTTAGTTTTAGCTCTTTGGAAAGATTGCTTCATAGAATATTTATCCATTTACTGTTAAGTATACTCATTTACATATTCTTTTTGTAATTAAAAATTATCACATCCAAATCTACAAGTTATTCTAGAGAATTAGAAAAGAACTATTAATAACAACATATATATGTCGGATTAGATGTCATCAACTTTGTAAATCTTGTGTATTTAAGCACTTTTAATATTATTTGTTAATCAATTTAAGAGATGAATAATTCACTATCAATAGTAACTTTTTTTTACCATCAAGATATTACCTATAGTTGATAACTAATAGTTCGGTATGTGTACCAAGATGGGGAACAAAAAGTGATTGTCCACTCCAACAACAACAACAACAACAACAAATAAATAAATAAAAAAAAATTAATTGAATTAAATAATTAATTTCGTTGTTTGTTCAGCCGCGATGGGGACAGGGATTTGTTGAGAACGATTACTTTGGGATTGAGCACCAGTTCCCTCAGTGCCCTCCTCTTGCGTTGTGGGAGAGATACATGTGTGCTGGTTGGCAATGGAGGATTCATGGACCTGTTGAGAGATAGGAGAGCGAACGCTGCAGGCGACAGTGTGTTGTTCAAGTGTGAGGCTGCTTTTCCTGGATGCTCACCTTTTTTGATGTGAGTGGCTGCAGGTGTATGGTGGGGAGAACGTTGCTCCTCCAAGATTGTTGTCTCTTCTGATTGTGACTATGGGCGATTGTGGATGTCGGGGTAAGGGGTTTTCTGTGGATGCAGACATGACTCCAGCTGGCTCAATCTCGTTTTTTGTAGGGAATGTTGCATTTCTTGGTGTTCCATCACCGTACCCTAAGAGAAATTTGGTTTTCGGAGCGACAACTGTGAGTGAATGTATTAATGTGGTTGGGCTTCTTTTCTTTGTTGGTCGCGATACTTGTTGTGAGGGGCTATGGTGTTCTGCTACTGGGAGGAGTTCTGTTTTGCCCAGACTGTCGGACCTTTTACCTGGACCTATGAAGGGTAGCAGAGATGAAGGTTAAGTGGTTTCTTGAATGAACTATGTGGGCTTACTTTCGCAGGCCCTTTTTTCCTTTTGTTGGGACCTTCTTCTTTATTTTGGGTTTTTCTGTTCAGTTCGGCGAATGTTGGACTTGGCTCAGACCAGTCGTCTCTCTATTGAAGAACCACGATTTGAGACGTTACTGCCTCTGATGTTTAAAATCAATCTGCTCAGGTTAGTGTTTGATTTGTGGTTGGATTGGCCAGGGATGGTCTGCCCTGAGCCTTTTACGAGCTGTATGTCTGGTGGTCCCCTGTTATTGTTCTAGGCGTTTAAATCTAATGGACAGAGAAGTGAGTTTCTTTATGTTTTGTGGAGCTTAAATTTTGTGTTGAGGGTGGATTACCTCTTGGTTGATGCGTCTGGAGCTGCTCGATTCTTTTTGAGTGAATGCAGTTTGATGAGTAGATATGGTTATGAGAGTTGGGATGAGTTTTGGGGCACAAGAGGTGATCATGGCTAGGATGCTGGAGGTAATATAGGTATAGAGGGTGGTGTGGAGAAGGAAGTAGGGATGTTAAAGGAAGAGACGGGGATGGTGATCTAGTTGGAGGTGAAGGTTGTGGAGGGAGGGATGGCGGTTGGAGGAAAGGAAGATGTCACGTTTGAAGTGAAGGTAGTGGATGTTGATTGAGAGGAGAGCCCAGATAGTGACTGAGGTGATAATGGGGTTGTAGGAGGGAGGCTTGGTTGAAAAAAGAGGCAGTGATAGTATGAATAGTGCCTGGAGGGGCGGAATAGGTGGTAATTGGGGAGGTGGTATGTTGGTGCCTAGGAGCTTTAATTCCTTTTCCTCCGCAGGTTGCTTTTATTCTTGGAGGGATTCTCTTCCATAAGGCTTCTATTGAGGTGGAACCTGCCCCTATTGAGGTGGGGTGTCTTCCTGCGGTTAAAAAAGGCTGTGGTTCTCTTCCTTTGTTTTCCTCTATATTCTGTCTATTTGAGGTGATGGCTGGTCTTATGGAGGTGGATCTTGGCTCTAGAGCTGCGGAGAACTAAGGTTTGTTTTGAATTGCTCCTTGTTGTGATTGCTTGGATGTGGGTTTTATTGTCTTCTTGAGTAGGAGTGGAAGAATGAGAGTTTGTGATGGTGTACAAAGGTAAGTAGAGAATGGAGGAGGTTGGGTGAAATAAGGGAGGAGAAATAAGAGGAGCTGATTGCATGAAGGTATAAGGAGAGAAATAAGGAGAGTAATAAGGGAAGTTCTATTGGGAGAGATAAGCAGTGGGCTTGTATAGAGAGATAAGGAGAAAGATAAAGGGAGTTGATTGGTTACATGAGGAGAGGCATGGAGTGATACGGCTTAGGAGATTATGGACGATGGAGTAATTAAGCATGATAAAAGTGAGTTGTTTAGATAGATCAGGAGCAGGATGGAGTGTTAAGGAGGAAAGACATAAAGGGAAATTTGGAGAGATAAGGCTTTGAGATGATAAGGTGGAGGGTTATTAAGTAGTAGAGGAAATATTAGGGGAGTTTCTTGGATAGATAAGGTGTGAGGAAAAGTGAGGGAAGTTGTTTGGATAAATAAGGAGTTGCTAGAGTGTCAATATTCTTGGAATGGTAAGGTGCAAGGAAAAGTGGGGAAAAATGTTTTGAAAAATAAGGAGTTCATGGAGTGATAAGGACTGTATGAGGTGAGCTCCTTTGAAGAATAAGGTATGGGGAGAGGCAAATGGTGGAAGGGAAAGATGGAGTGATAAGGATGACATGCAATTGTAATCACCTAAAAATGGTCTAGCAAACCTATGGCCTCCTTTTCTCAAGTAATTGGTCTTAATAATTTTTAAATCTAAGACATTGTCGCTAGAGTCTAAATTATTGAGCATTTAATCAAACTTGCTTATATAATTTTAATCCTAACATGTGAATCATATAATCAAACTGTTATACACTAAATTTTGCACCCTATTAAGTGCTTGAGTTTAATAATCTAGTATAACATGGGAATCACTTCTAGGTTGTGGGACCTCTGCTAACTGAAGTGAAGCCTTTAGATTCTAGGCCGGTTCCTCTTGGATAATCACCTTATCTTCTTTTTAACATGAAAGTAAACTTGGAAGAAAAAGGGATAGAAGGAGAACTGAAGGGAAATGATTGAAAAGAAAATTATCATACAAGGTGATAAATCGAAGGTAACATGAATCATAACACAACGACCAAGCTAGCATGAAATTCCTGAATCTAGTAGAACACAACTTTATAATAGGTTTCCCTGAGTATTTCATAGAGAGGTCTAAGATGAAAAGAGGCTATTTAAGGAAAGAGAAGATGTCACAAAAAATAACAGATCCAAGGAGATAGATACATACTATGACCTACAAAGAAACATCCACTCCAGCAAATATGCACTGGAATGAGACAAGGTAATAAGGGATGAACAAAATCCACAAGATAATCTAAATCAAATTATCCACAATAGTGCACAAAGATGCGGGAAGAAAGAGGGCTCAAGAACTCCAAGATTTCTATAACATTAACCACTATATTATAATTTAGTAAGAGAAATTCAGACAAGAAGGCCTAGGGATAGAGAAAATATCACCAAAATCCTTTGTAGAATCTGAATCTCAATGAGAAATTACAAACAGATGAAAACCTAAGGCCCGAGAGAATGCCATGAAAACTCTTTCATAAAATGAAAAACCTTAGTACGAAAGCTTCTAAAATTACTTATATACAACCTCCCCTAGCACATAGGCTTGGGAGTCAATCCATCAATCAGTTAGGCCAGAATTAGGGTTACAATATATATCCATTAAACAATGTAGAAACTCTTAACTAATCAAGTCTGCTCATCAATGCACTCGGGAAATATCTTAGAAGATCAGATACAGTCATGAATATATCTCCCATCACTATAAATTCGATCAAAAAATTTAGCTCAAACCATCTCTCTTGTCTGCAACTTGAAAGACCATGCCACCGCCATGAAGCCCTAAAAATCAGATTGGAATATTTGAATATAAATGGCCAGAGGTGGCATGAATGTCTACATCAACGGTTCAGAAAAAAATTTAATTTCCTTTTTAAAACACAACCGTGAATCTTTCTTTATCTTTTTTTTTTCTCTTTGAGGTCAGATCAGATCCTAGATATGTGGCATGTTCGTGCAATGCCTTAAATATTAAACACCATCATCTTGGCCATCAAGGGCTTACACCCACCGTCAGATCTTATTTACTTGATGTGTCTTTCTCTTGTCTGTAAACCCAGGACCCTTGACGTCATCCATGCCAGATGTCACCTTGGCGTGATGCCTTGTTCATTACATCTCAAGGATATTTGGTTTGAGGCTTTACGCCTACCACTCGATCAAATGGAACTTTCTCAAAGATTACCCTTAGTTCTGACCTTAGCCTTAACTTGGCTTTGACTCATCTTTAACCTTGGTATCACAAATCCTTTATGTCACTAGTCGCTAGATCATTTATTTAACCCTAAGTTCATTGCAGGATCACATACCAGCTGAAAGATCCAACCTTGATCAACTCTAAATCAATAGCCTACTTTGAATCTTTGAACCTTAAGAGCATACTCCTTTTCATTGTGAGATTACACAAGAACCACAAGATCAAAACATGATTGATAGCTTAGAAACAAACTTGACTTTAACTCAACTGTAACTATGATTCATTCTGAGATCACATGACTAAGCATATCTCCAAGTCTCCAAGTATCTAGCCTAACCATGGTTTAATTCAGAGATCTAGCGCCAGCCCCAAGATCATCTCAGCATCAATGAACATGATTTTATCTTTGCAAACACTAAAATTAACTTGACTCTAGCTGCCTTGATCATGATCTATTCTGAGATCACACGACTCAAGGGTTTATTCTGAGATTTCAAGCACAACGCAGTATCTGATCTTGAACAATGGCTTAGACCATAACTTGACATACCCATATTCAACTTTACCTAACTTAAATTTGGCCTTAGTCCATCTAGAGATCATGCGACTCAGCATATCCCTAAGTGGCGACAAGATTTTCTAGCCCTGGGGTTTATTTCATGATTTCTCGCCATCAACAAGATTATATTTAAATCAATGGCTCACACATAATTTCCTAATCTTTTTTTACTTGAACAATTCATCTGGCGATTCATCACAAGAAACATATCTTGGATCAGATCGATGATCTGTGCGTGATCATTAAGTCTTTATCTTGACTCCATGTCCATCTCACAATCACATGACTAAGGAAAATGAAAACAATGTCTTAACCTAAGTCAGATTATGAGATCACACAACTAAAGAAATCTCAAAGTCATGGGATGAAAAGATAACCTAAGGCTTTATTATGAGATCTGGTACAGACCATAAGATTTGATCTTGATCAACAGTCCGTGTTAATCTTATAAGAAATAATTGAACTCTGATCCCATTCAAGGATCACACGACTGAATGAGAACTCAAACCTGACTTGAACTCTAGGTTTATCTAGACAATAGGAGATCGACTTAGTCGCTGAATCTCAAAATACTTTGACAAACTCTGGTTTCATTACGTGACTTATGCACAACACACGAGTAAGATCTGAATTAATGTCTTGCGTTAAGTCGTTGAATGATATGGAATATTCCTCTCGGGTTGCACGATTAAGAGATAAACAAGGAAATATTAATGTGCACATGAATTGTAAGAAGCTTAAGTCACTCTGAAAAAAAGGTAATGAAAAATTAGACCAAGCCATAAACAAGCTACGGTTTAAACATGAAATCAAAGGATTTTAAAGCCGTGGAAGGTTTTCAAGATATAAACAAGGCTAAAACTAGACCTAGAAAACATGGAGATAAAAATAAAAAGACCAGGAGCCATGATAGAAACCATACAAGATGGGACCTACCTTTATGGGACCCTCATTTACTCTACTTGTAGAAAAAATTGTATAGGATAGGAATTTTGGGTATCATTTTGGCAATTTTTGCTGAATGTCAGCCTGCTAGACATTTAGAACCAGTGGCTTTTTGACATTCCATTGGGCAAGGATTCTACATTGAGCACAAAATACACTTCTGGGAGGTAGGAGGATTGAAACTAGGAGGAGAAAATATAGCCAAAAAAAGGAAAGAGCTATATACAAGCATAAACAAATTAACTATGCGCAAGCACTTGGAGGAAAGCGGGGAAAAACTAACCTAACCTAAACTAAGAAGTACAAAAAATTGTCAAACAAAACCATTCACTGGAATGTTAAAATAGCTACCTTTCCTCCTTGGGATATGTTGAATTATAAGCATAAGGATAGCTAATAAGACATGAGGCACATAAAAGTATGTCAGGCAATATTGAATAGCCTTTTGAAAAATGGGATCAAACTCAGTTACCTCAAATAGATCGTATGTGGATGCTTCATTGAAATCTTCTTGGGATAATTATTTAATGGGGCAGCTTCTTGAGATGACATACTTGGATCTCTATTTGACGGTCTCTTTCTTATGATTTGCATTCAAATCTTGAGAGTTAATCTGCACCACAAGAAATCTCATCAACTCATTCTCCATGGTTAAAGGATCATTATCCTCAATAGAACAAGAAAAAATCTCTTCATAATTTTTAATTCCCTGAAGGATTTGAATTGGTTCCAACTCATGTTCATGCATAAGATCTTCAGAAAGAGAGCAATCCAAGACTAGGCCTCTTTCAATAGGCACATAACTTTGAACCTTTGCCCCAAGGGAAAAATATTTCTCATTCAATTTGTCACAAAAAACCTCTATGATGTTGGAAACATCATTTTCTTCAAGGTTTTTGTCTATGCTATTTCCTTGGAAAACCTCTTCCATAACTACACGCTCATGAATTAGCATATCATCAGGATCAATTTCCTCCTGCTGCTGCAAAATTGCAGAAGTGGTAATGACTCTATCTTTCTCATCCTTCTCAACAAAACTATGGATCTCATCTAACAAATACATGGCATCTTCATCTTCATTGATCCCTTGTTGATGGTGATCCCTCTATCCTAAATGACTTTCAGCTATAGGTAATGACATGTCTTTATCTTCATCAATAAAAAGGGGAATCTCATCAAATAAATCCACCAAGAGCTCAGGCTAAGCACAAATATTCATTTCTTCACCACATAAAGGCTCATTCACCACAAGTCCTTTCCCTAAGGCTTGACTAGTATCCTTGAAAAGACTTGGCATATGACAGCCAGGAGGTAGAGTCCACGAAGGTTGCCATGGCAGTTCAGTATCTTGAGAGATTAGAGAGGTCGCTCGGGATAAACAAATGTCTTGAAAGAACTAACCTTGTAGAGTGGTGTGCTAAAACTCCTCAAATATAGGCTCTTGGAAGGAATGACTTCTCCTAAAACTTGGGAAGCTAAAATTAGAGGATTTAGATTGAGACATAGAAGACACCCTTTTTTAAGCTTTGGAAATTGAAGACCTTGTCCTTCAACTGCTGCTCCTTTGTATTTAGCTCTCTTTGATGACCTTCCCCAATAGCTTGATGCACTTCCACCTTAGAGAGAGATGCTTGACAAGATACTACCTCTTTCTGCAGCACCTCTTACTTTTCTCCAGCACGAAACTCATAGTTCATGAAAATAGGTGTATAATTTGGAGTTTCCTTTAAAGAATGGGTTTGAGTGATAGACAACTTACTCAGGTGCTTTGTGTTGGGACCATCTTCTTGATTGGATTGTAGGGATGAAATAGCCTCTTTATCAAATTTTATTTTTGACCTTGATAATTTTCTTGATATTGTGGTCTGCTTTGCTGATAGGATTTTCCTTGACCTTGGTACCGCTGGTTAGGATATTGATGTTGGAAATATTCAGGACTAACAGAGTTACTGAGAGGGGAGGGGTGAATCAGTAACACTTGAAACTTTAAAACATTTCTGCACTTTTATATTCTTTAACCATTCATTCATCTAATCTACTGCAACCATGAAAATGTAAACATTCATAACACATAAGACAAAGATTGGTAACCCAGAAACCTTCCAAATAGAATGTAAAACTGGGGTGGGGATGGAACCCACAAAACTTTGGTACTGCAGTATAAAGTTGGCCGGTTAAGGCTTACAATGATCACTTCTCATGATCTGCCCTGTTAAAAGCAATTTGGACTGCTAGGTCCAC
>MU226909.1:5193147-5217605 GCA_018584345.1 Thuja plicata
CACTCGGTTAAGAGATTTACAAAAGACTGTTAAGTCTACCCGGTTAAAGGATTTACAAACTGATTCAACTATTAGGATGAAACAGTAGATCTTGACTTACAACTTAATTGCTGATAAGATCCTTTGAATACTGATCTCCTTCTGAGATAGATATGTCAATTCTTCTCCTTTACTGATTCTGTGAAAATGCTCTGTTCTGCTGCCTTATTGCAGTCTCTACTCTGCTCTGCTTTTAAATTCGCATTCCCATTCTTTTTCGCATGACTTCCATACTTTACATTACATATATATACCGTCCATAATATGTTACAAAGTCGGCCTCATACAAATTAATAATATAAACTTATTTCTAAGTCGGCCTTACATAGGTGAACAAAATATTACTGAGCGGTAGAAGCTAGGTTCCTCAAGCTGGCTCGGTGATCTTCTGATACTCGGCATCCACTACTGTACTCGGCATCGTCATGCTCTCGGTAAGAGTAGAAGCTCGGTTCATACTAGTCCCATAGTGTAGCTTGGAACTCGGTAGCTGTGGTGACTCGGTAAATACATTGTCACTCGGTAACCACTGGTGACTCGGTAGAAACTGACTTCTCAGTTGTCTTCGACTGATGACTCGGTAACTACCGTCTTCTCGGTAACTGTTGTTCTTCTCATATGCTCGGTGACTGCCTTACTGCTTGGTTTGAACTATTTTATCGGTGAGCTTTTCTGAATGCTCGGTATAGGCTGTGGGCTAAGTGATGAGCTCGGTAAGCATTCAAAACCAAATAAGTGTTTTCACTAAGTGTATTCACTGATGCCAAATGTATCATTATTCAAACAATTGATTTTGTTGCTGAAGAGGTGGTCTAACTTCCTAGTTCTTCCTTCTTATATTGATCAACCCTTTGGTTAGAGTTTGTAAAAAGTATATCATTTCTTGTTGACCACTTTGTAATAAGCTAATTGTTTCTTGCTGATCACCTTTCATTGTTTGCAGTTCTTGGGAAAAACCTTCTCTTAATCCCTCATTGCTAGAACTAGCTTGAGGTGCTACAATAGTGGGTATGGGGGTGAATGGAGGAATTTGTAGAGGCATGTTGGGCTGGATATCAGGGGAGATAGGCATGGATGGGCTTGGGGTTATCATCCCAGTCTGAACTAGACAATTTTCTGCCTTAACAACTATATCAAAAGCATGGGGTAATGAAGTACCTCCCAAAGACTGAATTATAATAGATATATCACTATTAAAGATTTGTAAGAAATATAGAAAAGCACAATCTATGAAAGGCTTTATATTAACATGAATCCTATTCTATGTCTTGAGAAATCTGTGATTAAAATCTGTCATCTGTTCTTGAGGGGCTCTCTTGATGATTCAGAGTTTCTCTACTAGAGACAAAGAGTCTAATTTATCCTCAGAGCATTTGTTAAGGAGTTCTCCAAGTCTCTTCCATGAATAAATGGAGCCAATTGTTAGAATTCTAAATCACTCTAGAGCTTTACCCTTAAAGGTGACTACCAACAACTTGGTGTCCACATCTTCTTCAGTGATATTATGTATACTAGACAGATGGTATCCACATATTTTAAGTGCTCACAAGTTGTAAAATGGATTTCACCTATGAAATAAGGTATACTTTTTAGTGTTGCTAGAGGCACATCATAGTGTTGGGAAAAATTTAATGGACTACCCTGAATAAAGGGTACAAAGGAAAATTGTCTTGTCATAACAGGGATCTATTTTTCCCATAAGCTTTACTAGGATTGGGTCTTCTTGTTCTTAACACCAATGAAATCGCCAAACATGATTTGAAGAGAAACCTCTTTAGGTTATTAATATATAATTAGCATATTAGAGATGACATAGTCTTGAAAGATGAAGTTCTTTTTGTGGTCCCACCAGGCATGCCATAATTGTTGTACACTAAAGTTTGCACCCTATTAAGCACTTAAACCTAATAATCTAGTATAACATGGGAATCACTTCTAGGTTGTGGGACCTCTGTTAACTGAAGTGAAGCCTCCAGATTCTAGGATGGTCCCTATAGGATAATCACCTTATTTTCTTTTTAACATGAAAGTAAACTTGGAAGGAAAAGGGATAGAATGAGAATTGAAGGGAAATGACTGAAAAGAAAATTATCCTACTAGGTGATACACCAAAGGTAACATGAATCATAACACAGTGACAAAGCTAGCATGAAATTCCTAAATCTAGCAGAACACAACTTTTTGAATAGGTTTGGATTTAAGTATTTATTAGAGAGGTCTAAAATGAAAAGAGGATATTCAATGAAAGAGAATATTTCTTAAAAAAATAGCATACCCAAGGAGATAGACACGGACTATGAACTACAAACAAACATCCACTCGAGTCGATAGACACATGAATGAGACAAGGTAACAAAGGATGAACAAAATCCACAAGATCATCTAAATTAAATTATCCATAATAGATCACAAAGATGCAGGAAGAAAGAGGGCTCAAGGACTCCAAGATTTCTGTAACATTAACCACTATATTATGCTTCAGTAAGAGAAATATTGAGAAGAAGGCCCACAGATAGAGAAAATATCACAAGAATCCTTTGTATAATTTGAATCTCAATGAGAAATTACAAATAGATGAAAAAGTTAGGGTAGAGAGAATGCCATGGAAAGTATTGCATAAGTTGAAAAACCTCACTATGAAAGCTTCTAAAACTATTTATATACAACCTCCCCTAGCACACAGGCTTGGGAGTCAATCCATCAATCAATTAGGGAATAATTAGGGTGGCAATAGATATCCATTAAACACTGGAGAAAACCTAAACCAGTCAAGTATTCTCACCAATGCACTTGGGAAGTATCTCATAAGATAAGATACAGTCATGAATACATCTCCCATCTCCATAAATTCGATTAGAGAAGTCAGATCGACCCATCTCTCTTGTCTGCAACTTGAAAGACCATGCCACCACCATGAAACCTCAAAAATCAGATTGGAATATTTTAATATTTGAATATAAACAGTCATAGGTGGCATGGATGTCTGTACCAACAGTTCAGAAAAAGACTTGATTTTGCTTTTTAAAACACAGTCGTCGATCTATATTTATCTTTATTCTAAGTTTGAGCTCAGATATGATCCTAGACACATGGCATCCTGGCACAATTCTTTAAAGATTAAACATCTTCATCTTTTCCATCAAGGTATTACGCCCACCATCAGATATTCTTTACTTGATGTGTCTTTATCTTGTCTGTAAACTCGGGACCCTTGAAGTCATCCATGTGAGATGTCACCTTGTCACGATACCTTGATCATTAGATCTCGAGCATCTTTACATTGAGGCTTTACCCCTACCATTTGATCAAATGGTACTTGCTCAAAGATTACCCTTAGTTCTAACCTTAACTTTCCTTTGACTCATATTTAACCCTGGTATCTGAAATCCTTTATGTCACTGATTCACGAGATTATTTCTTTAACCCTGAGTTCATTGCGAGATCACACGCCAGCCACAAGATCCAACCTTCATCAACTCTAAATCAACGGCCTGTGCTAAATCTCTAAACCTTAAGAGCATATTCCTTTTCATTGTGAGATTACACAAGAACCACAATATCAAAATATGATCAACGACACAGAACTAATCCCGACTTTAACTTCACTGCAACTCTGATTCATTCTGAGATCATGCGAATGAGTGTATCTCCAAGTCTCCAAGTATTTGGCCTAACCATGGTTTAATTTAGAGACATAGCACCAATGAAATGATCATATAAGTATCAACTACCATGATTTTATCTTTGCAAACTTTGAAATTAACTTGACTCTAGCTGCCTTAACAATGATCCATTCTGAGATCACACGACTGAAGAAAAATTGAAGTCGCAGTCCATGTTTTGCTGACTCAAGGGTTTATTCTGAGATTTAATGCATAGTGCACTATCTGATCTTAAACAACTCAGATCATAACTTGGCGGGCCCATATTCGACTTTACCTGACTTAACTTTAACCTTAGTCCATCTGGAGATCATGTGACTGAACATATCTCTAATTCATGAGAAGATTTAATAGCCCTAGGATTTATTCCCCAACATCACGCCATCCACAAGATTAGATTTAAATTAATGGCTTGCTCCTAATCTATTAATCTTTTTTTACTTGACTAATTCATCTGGGAATTTAGTGCAAGTTACACATCTTGGATGAGATCGACAATTTGCACATGATCTTTGAGTCTTTCTCTTAACTCCAAGTCCATCTAGCTATCATGTGACTAAGGAAAAAAAAACCATGTCGTAACCTGTGTCAGATTATGAGATCACATGACTAAATCAACCTCATAGTTGTGGGATGAAAAGATAACCCAAGGGTTTATTACAAGATCTAGTGCATGCCATAAGATTTGACCTTGATCAATGGTCAATTTTTAACCTGATAAGAAATAACTTAAATCTGATCTCATTCAGAGATCACACAACTGAAGGAAAAATAGAACCTGACTTGAATTATGGGTTTATCTGGAGATCACGAGATAGAATAAGTTTTTGAATCTCAAAATACTTTGACTAACTCTGGTTTCAATACGTGACTTCACACAGAACACATGATCAAGATCTAAATCAACGGTTCACGTTAAGTCACTGAATGTTATGGAATATTCATCTTGGGTTGCGTGCCTAGGGATAAACAAGGAAATATTAATGTGCACATGACTTATAAGAAAATTAAGTCACTCAGAAAAAGGGAATGAAGAATTAGACCAAGTCATGAATGAGCCAGGGTTTAAACATGAAATCAAAGGCTTTTAAAGCCATGAAGGGTTTTCAATATATAAACAAGGCTAAAACCAGACCTAGAAAACATGCAAACAGAAAGAAAAAGAGTAGAGCCATGATAGAAACCATAAAAGTTGGGCTCTACCCTTTTGGAAGCCTCATTTACTCCACTTGTAGCTGAAATTGCATAGGATAGGAAGTTTGGGTAACACAAACATCAAATCCTAAACCCAAAAAGCATTAAACATTGGGATAAATAAAAAATTCCTAAGTTCAAAAAGTGAACCCATTAACATATTCATGTGCACTCAAAAATCAAATAAAACAAATAAAAGAGAAAATACCAATTTTGTCTTATTCTTCACAGAGTTTACCAATACAAATCACTTTATCATCTCACATGGATTGAGAGGAATTGCATCTCCACCACTGATTAATCTCTTTTACCTCTTAATCTCAACCAATCTTTTCTTGGAATCTCCTATAAAATGGATAGCCCCCTTTGCTCATTCATAAAAAAAATATTTGGGGTAGAGTTATTATGATATTTTTATTGTAGAGCTCATTAGTGCATTCATAGTGTCTTTAATTTCATACTAGTTTCTTGCATTCTTGCATTGTTAGCTTTATTTCTTAGGGTATGTGCAGGATCATGGTATGCCAAAAAGTGGCGATGTGAAAAGAAGTCCTGATTTGTAGAATGATTTATAAACAACTATAGCTTTCAAATGGTGTAATATATTTTTAAATCTCCAACATATGTCACATTATATGCTTCACCTACCACAATAAAAAAATAAAAAAAATTCAATTTGATGAAGTTTAGACAAGTTATGGTGGTCATACACGGGAGCTTTTATATTTTGGAAATTTTTTGGAATAAAAATGATAATTAATTATTTACTTTGAAATAAATTACAAAAACATATGTGTCACATCTAGACATGAGTCTACTACTTATCTTTTTATTCCTCGTTGATAGACTGATTGAAAAATAACTATAACTTTCAAATGGTATAACATTTTTGAAATTTGAAACTTGAGTCACATTCTCTGATTTACCTACTACAATAAAAAAAAATTAAAAGTTTTTAATTTGTTGAAGTTTAGACTAAGTTAAGGTGGTCAAACACGAGATTCTAAATATTTTGGAAAAGTTGTAGTAGTAAAATCATAACTAATTATTTACTCAGAATAAAATTAAAAAAAAATATGTGTCACATTTGGACATGAGTCTATTACTTATATCTAGAATCTTGTAAAAAAATATTATCATTTGATTGTATTTAAGTTGGCCAGACATACACCTACTTCTTATATTTTTCCTGAAATTTTCATACTACCACATTGAAATTTGAAATTTTTACAATATAAAATAACTTTTTTTCAAAAAAGTGCTAGTAACTTAGAAACTGAATTCAATTTTCTACCGATTCTCTTCTTACATATTTTTGATATAAGATGGATAATATGTTCAAATTTTTATCTGAACTTGCCAAACCCTGATTTTCTAAATTTTCATTGCCACTTAAGGACCTATTTGGCATACCATGATCCTGCACATACCCCTTAGCTTAGATGAAATTATAGGTTCCTTTAATACCTTAATATAGATGTATTTTTATTCTCATTTGATAGCTAAACCTTACATCTTAGTTCTATTTCTTATAATGTTATGCATTTAGTTTACTAATACATGCATTTCCATTTTAAAGCTTTCAAGAGAAAAGTATGCAAGTATATGCATCTTGCTCATCCTCTTTGCATCGAATCTTCAATTTTTGAGTACTCAAGTCACCGATTTCTCTATGTCCAATCCGATGGACGACTGTGAGAATCATACTCACTTCAACTAGGAAGCAATAATCCAGTTTCAAGGGTTTTCATGATAATGCTTTGAATCTTATGTTTTTACTAACCCCTTGATATAATGGTTTATTAAGTGTTTAGTTGCAGATATTGATCACACATTTTACCACACACATTTTTGGTGCCCACAATGGGGCAGAAAGTTGCATTTTTGCCTCATTTTTATGATTTCTTACATATTTTTGATGATACTGCACTTTCTATCGTACTATTATATGTTCTCTGTCATATAACAAAACTTAGTTTGGTAATTTGTCATCTGGGAATATGTATATTGTTGTATGAGCTTTTATTCTTTGCCTTTTGTCGTATCAGACCATTAGATTTGTCATATGAGGTTTCGTGAGACTCTATTTTTTCGTATGACAACTAATGTATTGTCGTACGAGTTTTAATGCTAGTTTGTGTTCTGTACTTTTTCATTTGAAAAATAGAAAGCATTTTTAGGGTTTCTCTTGATATGATTATGGCTTTCTTATCTTTTACATGTCTTCTATGCTCTTTTTACTATCTATTTTTGTAGCCTAACTAGTTTTTGCAGAACGTTTTGAGGAAAACTCACATTACAAAGTTACACTTGCACACTATTTTGATAAGACTACTAACAGTTTGTGCTTGTATGATGCTTGACAAAGGAAAATTGAGATTAGTAATGGTTGTGCTTACAAGTTTCCTTGAGATCACATCATCCAAACAAAACATGTGTCTTTTTAGTGGATTTTATAGGGACCTAGCTTAATTAAAGTGTTTTTTGTTTTGGTAAAATTAAACATTAGGGGAGTATGCTCTTCTATTTTTGAGAATAAAAAACCCAAACATGTTTGATTGAACTTGAAAAAGTAACACTTTTTATTTTGCTAAATGAACATGTTCTTGATGTGTTTGGGAGACACTATGGACTAGGAGAGTATGCTATTTTCCTTTTGGAAAATTAGCAATCTTGACCTCTACTAGCTATCCATTTACTTTTTCTTGCATTCACCTTTAGAGGGCCTTCCAAGAGAGCAATCTTTTGGGAGTGAACTAAGTGGGGGGAACAAGCATACCTGGATACTTCCACCCCACTATAATCAAATGCTTCCTTCAATCCAAAGAGAGGGAAGACATGGCTATTTTCTATCTCTAATGCTTCTTCTCTTGTATGGCCTCATTGTCTCAATCTTGCTAAGCATGAACTAAATTTTATTGGGAGCTTATAGGGTCATTCTTGGTATTAATCTTGTTTACAAGACTAGAAGGGTGATATATAGAGCTTGTGTAGAGCGGATAGGTGTGAATCTTGCATGCAAGACTATACATTTTGGGTGCTTATATTCCTATATGCCTTAATTGAATCACTTTCTGAACTACAAGGGGTAGTCATGAACGGATGAACTTACTAGACACTTTTTAAATAGAATCTACCTGATCTACCTCTGAAAGTATCATAATATTTGTGGAAGAATTGGTCCAAGTATACTTTACCTAGATCATCCAAAGATTTTACACCCAACATATGTATTCCCAAGGAAATTTTAAAGCATGAATGTGGAATGGGGGAGCTTATGTGATTCGAGCAATGCATCTCTTTCCAAAACCCACAACGTGAATAGTCCTGACAGAATTCAAATATTACTTTGTGTGAGCTGAAGGAATATCAAACGTGGGAAAATATTGTGATACTAAGCCAATTTGACTTTAGGGTAGAAAGTGTTTGGTTCTTCACTCTTTGTGCTTGATGTGTTTTTAGACCTTGAAAATTGACATATCCTACAAACAAGAACACTTTGACAACAGAAAACAAAAAAGTCAAGAGTTTTACCTCAAAAATTAGACAACATTGTCTAAAATCTTTCAGGCATAAGTGGCAAACTATTCTAGAATATTTTGTTGTTTCATGCTATTATATTTTCCCTAATGGTTATCTTGTCTCTTAATTCCTTGATACTAGTGTACTTTTACTATATCAACTAGAAATAGTGTTAAGGTAATCTTGGATCTTGTGCCTAGATGCTTATGTTGGTTTCTCACATCTATCTGATTAAGATTAAAATTCATATCTATTGACCAGACTTTGTGATAGCCTCACCAATGGCTGATGAGTTCTCACCGATACCGGAGTATCGACCAACTTCTCCTGAATAGATGTGTGGGAGAGCTAGCTCTCCTAGCTTCTAAGCACCTCATTATCGGGTCACAATAGTGTGGGCTTAGCTTATTTGGACAAGTGACTATTTTTTTTGAGGGGATATATGGTTTTGACTCATAGACCTCTGAAAATTTAGGGATAATGGGTTTCCTACAAGCATAATTTATATCTGACAAAGAAAATAAAAAAAGATAGGATAGTGTTAGTGTAGATCTCTAACTATATCCATGATATATCTTCCCTTAACATCAACAAAGTTCAAGATAAAATAAACAACTGATACTAGATATACATACAACCTTCAATAAGATGTATATTAGTAAAAAAGAAAAGTATTTCATTGAATCTTTCTAGAATTGGAACAAAAGAAATAAGAAAGCATACAACATGAGAAAAATTTCACTAACTCTAGGATTAGAAACAACATAGAGCTCAGGGCTAAATGGTGTTCCTCATTCTTTCATTAACTTCAAATCCAACATCAGTGGTAGTTACACTAGTGGCTCCAAGGGAGCATTAATCTACTCTAAACTTTTGAAGAACAAGATTGCTAAAAGAATGAAAGCTTATATTACTAGTGGACAGCTAAATCATTAATTTTTCAACCCTTAGAATGGCGTTGGAATTTTTATTTATATAAAATTATAAATACCTAAGGGACTATCCCTACCCTAGGTTTTTACATTATATTACAATATTTACAAACAGTACTACCTGCATTGTCATAACTTCCTAATATAATACAATCATTTGAGAAGAGAAGAGAAGAAAGAAAGAAGCCCCAGGGAAATTGTCATTGGAAAGAGCATCCTTGTAGTTGAAGATGTGATGGATCTTCCTTAGATGACCTGGGCCACCCACCACCTTTAATGTTCTTCTATACTTTGGTGACTTGGTTGAGTCGGGGTATGCTAGATAGTAAATGATAGAACAACGCCTCAGGATTTGGGAGGTGTCTGTAGTGAAATAATGGATCAATAGTGACTATTCACACCAAGAGGCACAACCATAATCCTGGCAACATGTTGTAGATAGTGACTGGTCAGCTCAAGAAAGCTATCAACACTCATCACTATAACAAATATAAAACTGGGAACTAGGGATCCAGGAGCTTGCGCTCAAAAAATAAAGAATGATAGTGCATGCAACTTCTACTAAAGGATTGCAAAGTCCAGGATATTTTACTGGCCTTTGAATTTTTTGTATGCCTCCAAAATTTGGAGGATGCCATATTCCTCTATATCCTTCAAGCAATCCCGGTGATCTATCGATCCCTCAAAATCCAGGCTGACATCTTTGGCCTTATCTTTTAACTCTATAGCCACCTTGGCTGCATTGTGGGATTTGAGAAACACTTGGGAGAGTTCCACCATGGTGGCACCATTAAAATTTCCCATGGGTCAGATTTGAGCCTTGACCACTTCATTGAACTTGCCAATTACAAAATCAACGTGAGTATATGTCTCAGGACTGAGAAGATCAATCGATGTAATTTCTTGGATGAGGGAAAAATATTACTCCAAAGCAGTCTAGACCGCCTGTAGTTGTTCTTCCAACACTCGTACCAGTTTCTTGGAAGTTTTGACTTTGAATGAAAGTCTGGGTTACTGAGTCTGGAGGAACCCATATGATTCATCCCCTAGATTCAGAATGTTTGATGAGGTATCCTTCGAATATTCTTATTTCTTGATCTATCCCTGTCACTAGGGAATGGTGGCCTCTATCTCCTTTGCTAAATCATTTACCCAGAAAAATTCTGGGAGAGACTTGGACAAGAAACTTCTTACTACCCCCACCTGATGAGCAATCCACTCATCTATAGCTAACGCCTTCTTCTTCATAATTTTTAGATTATCAAAATCACTCTATGGTAGTGATGTCTAGGGGATTGAGGGTCTGGGTGTTTCGGAAGTGGGGGGAGAACTAATTTTGTCAGGAGTCCTGAAAGGTTGTCATTGGCTTCTTTCAACTCCTAAATCTTATGAGTCGGTTTATCATATCGGGACCGAATATCCTGACCCGCTTCTTTTAGGAGGTATAGTTCCCCTTGTTGAGTTATTTTACCCTGAGACACCTCTATGATTACATATTCTTTGGTAGCTACCTCAGAATCCTTTTTTCCTACTGGAGGGGTGGCGAATGTTGCCACTGTTAGAATAGTCCCAAAGGATAATTGAGAGGGGGGGGCTGAATCAATTATCAGTAACTTTAATTATTTTCTCTTATTAACTTCATAATACAATAAAGTAAATTCTCATTCAGATAACACAGTACACAACACACAATTTGATTATGGGGAAACCAAATGGTAAAAACCACAGTGGGAATTAGCACCCAGAATGAACTATACTTGTTTATAGTAATCACTGTTAGAATATCTTACAACCCTGTTAGGAGTTGTTATTTAAAAAGAAATAATTATAGTGACTTGGTTAAGAGTCTAACCCTGTTAGGAGTCTTTTAAAAATAACCCTGTTAGGGGTGAGGACTCACTGTCCAAAAGCTCACTGCTTCAATGGTGAAGGCTACAACCTTCTGTAGAATAGATATGCACTATATCTGATGATGAACTATAGAGTAGACCTACTATCTTGATTAGTTCCAATGTATTATAATCTTCTACTACTTCTTCACATAGACTCTTGATGAATGAACCGCAACTGATATTCTGCTCCATACATTTTCTGTCTCTTTTCATTTCATTCACACTTGGCGTATCACAAATGACTTGCTATAAGTATCTTCCTGAAAGTATGATATCATGGGACCTATAAGACAACTCTTCATAACATCCTTGTTGGCTTTACTAATCATGTAAGCATTATTATAACCTCGCAAATAAAAACTGAATAGATGGGATGCTTCAGTAATTTGGCCTCACCAAATTAACTCTAACTTTGCAATCTTCTTGAAAAACATTAGGCGCCTTTAGATAAATATCATAAAATCATAACTAATTGTGAATATACACACACATATCCTAAAGATAGGTGCAATTCAAGAAACACGTTAAATACGTCGGCTCTGAATATATACTCTTCCAGAACTGTAACTGCCAATAACAGAATTACACAAATTGACTAAAACGTCATATCTGGACCTGTGTGTATGAATATAGTAACCAAGGCATGTCTAAAATATGTATCTAACCACACAAGGCTTGATACCATCATTATGATAAGTACATATAGAACACTGCTTTATATTATATGTTTTCATCAATGACAAACATACAATCAATTAACTGCACAAAAATAAATCTCCAACAATGCCCCCCTTTGACATTGATGGAAACATATGATTTTAAAAATATCCTCTGTATTTGGTGTCCTCTTTCTCTTACAATCTTCTCAATATCCTCATCAAATATTTCTCTACACTGTTGCAGTTCCTCTGACTATGTTTTTGTTCCATATATATACTCTCCTAGAGTATATGCTCCCCCTTAGTACATACTCCCCCTTTGACATCAATGGAAAAGGGTGCCATAAACCATTAGGAACATGTACTACTCCAGAAGTAGAGTAGTCAAACATTTATTGGTCACAAAGGACTGATGTTCTTCCCGTATTCTCTAATTAGACTTTGGAGAGGGAATTACTCCCAACTTGTTTCTGAGATAATCAAAAGTATCTTTTGATAAGGGTTTTGTGAAAATATTTTCCAACTGTTCTTTGGTGCTCACATAGTCCAATTTCACTTCTTTTTCTGCAACCTTTTCTCTTAGAAAATGGTACTTGATCTCTATGTGTTTTGTCTTTATGTGCATCATAGGGTTGTTAGACATGTTAATAGTGATAGTGTTATCACAATGAATAATAATAGGATAATCAACCTGAATACCAAAGTCTTTAAACATTTTCTTGATCCAAACCATGGTTGAACAATTCAGTGCTACTGCAACATATTCAGCTTCTTCTGTTGACTGAGAAATACAGCTCTGCTTCTTGCTTATCCACGAAACCAGCCTATCTCTAAGAAATACTATTCCTCCTGAAGTACTCTTCCTATCATCAATACAACCTGCCCAATCTGAATCTGTATACACATGAATTTGCACATTCTCTGATTTAGGATACCATAAACCATAGTCTATAGTTCCCTTTAGATATCTGAATATCCTCTTGATTTCCATTAGGTGATTTTGCTTGGGTTCAACTGCAAATCTTCCAACAATGCCAACTGCATTACATATGTCAGGTCTAGATTGAGTTAGATAAATGATTTTTCCAATCATAGATTTGTACAATATCTTATCAACTATTATGGAATCATCATCTTTTGAAATCTTGCTTCCTGTTATCCTAGGAGTGCATACTGGCTTACAGTCTTCCATCTTGAAGGTCTTCAATATTTCCTTTACATATTTTGACTGATTAATGAATATACCTTTATCTGTCTGCTTTACATTTAGTCCCAAAAAGTATTTTATAGGACCAATCATGCTCATTTCAAATTCATTCGAAATTTCTTTTGCAAATGCTGCACTAAGCTTGTCATTACCTCCAAAGATAATGTCATCAACAAATATGGCAACTAGTAGTAATCCATTTGGTGTCTCTCTTGTGAATAGGTTACAATCTGTTGCACCTTTCTTAAATCCAATCTTGGTAAGATAACCATCAAGTCTCTCATACCAAGCTCTTGGGGTCTGTTTAAGACCATAGAGTGCTTTCTTCAATCCGCATACCATGTCTGCTTTGTCTGAAAGATTAAATCCTTCAGGAAGTTCTATGTAGACTTCTTCCTTCAAGGCACCATTCAGAAAAGCTGATGTTACATCCATTTGATAAACTTTAAAGTCTTTGAATGTTGCATAGGCCAAGAACAATTTAATGGCTTCCAGTCTGCTTATAGGGGAAAATGTATCAGTGTAGTCTATTCCTTCTTTCTTCTCATATCCTTTACATACCAATCTTGCTTTGTTTCTTACTACTATACATTCTTCATTCATCTTGTTTCTGAAGATCCACTTTGTTCCAATCACATTTCTATCACTGGGTCTAGGAACCAATTTCCATGTCTCATTCTTAATTATCTAATCCAATTCTTCTTTCATTGCATTCTTCCAATCAGAATCATTACAAGCATCTTCAACACTTAAGGGTTCAATTTGTGAAAGTAAACATACCTCTCCATCCATTGATTGACTTTTTTCTTTTGATTTGGTCAACACACTGATGCTCTGATTTCCAATGATATCATCTTTAGAGTGGTATCTAGATGTGAATTTAGGAACCTTAGGTGTTATTTCTTCTTCTGTAATTTGTGATTCTTCTCTGCCTGATTCAGGGTCATTGCATGAGACATCAATGCAATCAAACATTTACTCAATAACAATATCTTTTCTTCTAGGCTTGGGTTCATCTTCAATCATAGGTGCATATTCATAGTACCTTTCTTGAACCATAAACTTTTCATCAATTTTTACATGAGTACTTTTGTTGAAATAATAACAAAAATACAGAGAGAAACAGGAAATTTTTTATTCAATGAGTAGGAGATAGGAGATTTACCATGAATTAGCACAAAACAAGGATCATTCACCAAAGGAAAAACAACAAGGAGAAAAGATTTTGGAAGGGGGAAAAGCAAGAAAAAACCCCTGTGAATAAGTATGAATGGGAAAATTGCAGAGAGAGAGAGAGAGAGAGAGAGAGAGAGAGAGAGCCAGGCTCGTACAAAAAATGAGTCACTTGAAGTGACGAAGTGCTACAACTAGTGCTTGAACTAAATAAAATGAGAAGAAAACATCTCTTAAGTAGAGATGGAAGAAGGAGTTGAAGTGTAACTCCCATGTGCATGCGAGCCACATTCATAATGTGTGTGCCACTTGTGCTATTTCCTCTTAAGGAGGAATCTAGGAATAAAAAGAAATTACAAATAAATATTATGTCCTCACACATGGTAAAGAGGACAAGTGTTCATGTAGGGATTCTATAGGAATCTTCTACTTACATAATAAATAAACTAAACTAAACTACCTTGGTTTATAAGATATTTCACCAAGGAAAGATTATACTTCTAACAACTTTCAATTATCTTTTTCAATCTCAAATTGAAACATCTACATGCTTTTATTTTTGTAGAGTAACCAAGGAAAATACCTTCATCACTTCAAGCATCAAACTTACCAACGCCATCATCTCTCTTGATGTATCATTTGCTACCAAAAATTCTAAAATAATTTACTGTAGGTACATTACCAAACCAAAGTGCATAGGGTGTCTTATCTGCGCCTGGCCTAAATTGAGTTTTTTTGATAGTATAGACTGTTGTATTTACTACATCTCTCCAATATGTGTGTACAACTTTTCCTTCAATCATCATAGTGTGCATTGTATCAAGTGTAATCCTATTCCTCCTTTCTACAATCCCATTTTATTGAGGGGTTCTAGGAGCACTCAACTATCTTTTTGTTCCATGTTTTTCATAGTACTCATAAAACTGATCAGAGGTGAACTCTCCTCCTCTATCTGATCTCACACATTTTAGTTTTAATCTAGATTCATTCTCCACCTTAGCTTTCAATATTTTGAACTTCTCAAAGGCTTCAGACTTCTCTTTTAAGAATACAAGCCACATCATCCTTGAAAAATCATCAACAAACAAAATTAAATACCTTTCTCTGTAGTATGATCTTGTTTGGGTAGGACCACATAAATATGTATGTACTAGGTCCAATTTGTTTTCAGCTGAATTCTGCTTGCTTGTGAAAGAACTCCTTACATGCTTTCCCATAACACATTCCCTACACATTGTGTCAATTGGTCTTGTAATACTTGGAATGTCTCTGATTTCCTTGACATTACTTATCTTTACTATGTTATCAAAATTGATATGATAGAGTCTCTTGTGCCATAACCAACTATCATCCACTTTTGCAACAAAACAACTTACATCAAAATTGAGCTGAAAAAATAACCTTTTGTTTTGGAGCCTGATGCAGTCATGTCTCCATCCTTGTTGTTAATGATGCACTTGTTGTCTTTGAACTCCAAATGATAACCTTTGTCAAGTAGTTGTCCAACACTTAGCAAGTTATGATGTAATCCATCAACATACAGAACATCATATGTCTTGTTCTTTCCATCAAAAGTGATAGAACCTCTGCCTATGATAAGTTTAGGAGTGTTATCTCCAAATCTAACCATACCACCTTTGTATTTGTCTAAATGAGAAAATCTTTCTTTGTCACCTATCATATGGTGAGAGCATCCACTATCAATGATCCAATTAGTTCTAATGTCTGCTTTGGAAATTAGGGCTAACTCTTGTTCTTCCTTTTCATCTGCAATGTCCATTTCCTCAAGCAACTTTTCCATGTCTCTATGGGAAATGAATCCAATTTCATCCTGTCCTAAATCCTTATCAGTTACTCCATCTTTAGCATGGTAACATTCCTTTTTATATTTAGGTTTGTAATCAGATCTGAACTTCTTGACTCTTTTGGGACACTTAGATGCAAAGTGACCAATCTTGTTGCATGAAAAACATTTGAATGGAAGTTTTCCTTCATATTTTCCTTTTCCTTTCTTTTCTCTTTTAGAAATCATAGCAATGATATCTTCTTGTTCTTCATCAACTTCTTCTTTCTTAATATGGATAGAGATGTGTAAGGATTTCTTACAATGGACTGAGGCTTTGAAAGCTGTTTCACTTTTAGGTTCAGTCTTCAATCTTGATATCTCAAATGTAGAGATTTTATTGATCAAAGTCTCTCTCTTGAAGTCTTGTGAGAATTGCATGGTTTCCTCTAGAATACTTATCTTGTTTTCATATTCTGATGTTAAGGTAGTTAGAAACTTGTCCATTATATCTTCTTTTGATATTTCTGCACCATTGTTTCTGATTCCAGAGACTGCTTCATTTATCCTTTGATTGTAGGCTCTAATGTTATCTTCAGGTAACATCTCAAGACTATTCCATTTATTTTTCCATGTCTTCCTGCGTGCATTCTTTGCTTTAATATCTCCTTCAAACATGTCTTCTAAATACTTCCATATTGTGTATGCCTTGTCTTATTTACTGATCTCAGAAAATTCACTGTCAGATAGTGCGCTTATAAGGGCTTCTTTGGCAAGTACATTAGCTATGAATGTATCCTTCTATTTACTAGTAGCATCATCTCTAGATAGATCTTTTAAAGAGGGAATAACAACTGCTTGTGTGGCTATCTCAAAGATATCAAAACCAACACACTGTAGATGGGTTATCATTTTGTTTGTCCAATCCAGATAATTTTCTCCATCGAACTTAGGACCCTCTTTTCTGAAGTAAGACATATGATCTACCTTAAGTTGTCAGGCTTCTTCTCCAAGGCACTTGGCTCTGATACCAATTGTTAGAATAGTCCCAAAGGATAACTGAGAAGGGGGGGTGAATTAGTTATTAGTAACTTTAATTATTTTCTCTTATTAACTTCAGAATATAATAAAGTAAATTCTCATTCAGATAACACAGTACACAACAGACAATTTGATTACAGAGAAACCAAATGGTAAAAACCCTGGTGGGAATTAGCACCCATAATGAACTATACTTGTTTATAGTAATCCCTATTAGAAGATCTTGCAACCCTGTTAGGAGTTTTTCTGTACAAAGAAATAAGTATAGTGACCTGGTTAAGGGTCTAACCCTGTTAGGAGTCTTTTACAAATAACCCTGTTATGGGTGAGGACTCACTATCCAAAAGCTTACTGCTTCAATGGTGAAGGCTACAACCTTCTATAGAAAAAATATGCACTATATCTGATGATGATCTGTAGAGTAGACCTATTGTCTTCATTAGTTCCAATGTATTATAATCTTCTACTACTTCTTCACATAGACTCTTGATGAATGAACCACAACTGATATTCTGCTCTGTACATTTTCTATCTCTTTTCGTATCATTCACACTTGGCTTATCACAAATGACTTGCTATAAGTATCTTCCTCAAATTATAAGATCATGGGACCTATAAGACAACTCTTCATAACATCCTTATTGGCTTTAATAATCACGCAAGCATAATTATAACCACGCAAATAAAAATTGAATAGATGCAACACTTCACTAAGTCAACCTCACCAAATATACTCTAACTTTGCAATCTTCTTGAAACACATTAGGCACCATTAGATAAATATCATCAAATCATAACTAATCATGAATATACACATGTATATCCTGAAGATAGGTGCAACTCAAGAAACACATTAAATACGTCAGCTATGAACAGATACTCTTCCAGAACTGTAACTGCCAATAACAGAATTACACAACTTGACTGAAACATCATATCTGGACCTGCGTGTATGAATATAGTAACCAAGGAATGTCTACAACATGTATCTAACCACGCAAGGCTTGATACCATCATTTTTATAAGTACGTATAGAACACGGCTGTATATTATATGTTGTCATCAATGACAAACATATAATCAATTAATTACAAAGAAACAAATCTCCAACAACCACAATATTGCCATCTAGGGCCCTTATAATGCTATGAAATATACAAACCTTCTTAGGGTTCTTTGGAATTTGGCCCTCGGCCAACATCTTAGCAAGTGACAGTGGAGCCGTGATAGTAGTTGCGACTTTTCTTTTATGAGCTTCCACTACCCACTACGGCGGGGTAGTTTACCCACCTGGCATTTTCCCCAAGCTTAAAGTGTCCCCGGGGTTCAATTCAAGTTCCCACTGGGCATATTATCCATTATATCAATGATTTCCTTTCTTGTGTATTCTTTATCCCCCTCCCCGTCACTCTCTAGAATGGTGTTCATAGGTGGACTGGGTGGCGGAGGAGGTAGAGGAAGCTCATAGAGATCTACCTGTTGAAAAATGGTCTCAACTCTATCGACTGATGTATCTAGTGGTATCAAAAAACTTTCATTACTTGTTAAGGCTGAGAGCACAGTGTTGTAGCTTACAGCTTCTCCTGAAGCTCCAGTTCCCTCATCCGTCGACACTTGTTCTACGATCAGGTTGCTCCCTTTTTCTTGTGGGATTTCCTTTTCACCTTCAGCTTCATTAAGATAGGGCTCGCCTTCTTCTTGGGCCACCACATCTTCTAGCCCTGTTGACTCAAGTATGGGAGATTCATCTTCTTGTCCTGCTGTCTCTTCTATGGCATAGTTAGTCATACCGTGTATCTCTTCTAGATCACCTAGGAGAAAGAAGTCATTGACATTTATCTAGGTATCTCTGGAGGACTTACTTGATGATCCTCTTTTTCAGAGGAGGAGGAAAGAACCTTGACCTTAGGTACATCTTTGGGATCCGGGCCTAGATTCTTACTCTATGGGGATGGACTTGCCTTTTGTTTCTTACTCCTTTTGAGTGGCACTTTGGGTTTTTCAATTACCATTACTCTGGTGATTTTTGATTCACATGGTGCACTTATTAAAATATCCAAGGATGAAGAACCTCTTGGCAGGGATAGGAGCCTACTAGGGTAGCCCTGAGACTAAAATTCACTTTGGAATTTTTTACGTCCATTAATTTTTGGGAGTGCTCCAAATTCTCACCCAACTACTTGATTAGGGGGGTGCCAACTTTCTTCTTTTTGTAGGATTTTTTTTTCTCTAGGGCCTGAGAACCTAAGGCTCCCAAACAATGCTTGTCTGACTAGATACTCTTTGAGTAGACCTTCTTGAAATATGAGTGGTTGTGCTTAATTACTACTCTCGAGATGGTCTTAATGTCCAAAATTTTTGGTGCATCCCAATCAACCAAAGGGAGGTCCTTCTTATCTATATATGTTTTTTTATACTCAGGATCCTCTGGGCACTTGGTGTCTGAAAAATTTGTTGAGAATGTTCGGAGCTCGAGCTGTTCCATCATCCCTTTTTTTACCCTGGTGTAGTATCACTTTCAGACATCGTAATTATCCTAGCAGTTGGCCCAAAAATCTTCTATGTGTCAAACATGGGGGTTCACCCCCTTTGGAATCAACCTTGCCAGTCGCCCAAAGGGATCATAATCCTTGCGATAGAAAGAATATTTTGCCAAGTTAAAACTACTTAAGTAATTTTGGGCTCCCCAGATCGCGGCTAGGGAGAAAGAGTATTCCCCAGAGATGAAAGAGAATGTTAGGGTGGTAACCTTCTTGGTAGTAGTGAAGGCATGAGCCTCTAAAATTTGCCTATAAAATTCTAACAAAACTACCCTATCCCCAAAATGTTTGGGTAACAGGAAGGGTTCTCTGGAGAAGTCAAACACCCAAATGTAGGTTTGCTAAGAAAACTGGATGAAGTATCACCCCCATGAAAAAAACCAAGTCCATGTCCTACAGAGATAATCTGTATCCCCGATCACTACTGATCACCTTGACCCCATGAAATATGACTTCAGGCATTATTGACTCTAAAACAATGTGGCAAATGCTAGTCCCACTGAATCTAGGGGAAATGGTCACATGGAGAGACCTGACCAGGTCCTTCCCTGAGAACACCAACTATTGTTAAACGTCAGATCCCATGGCACTATCGGGCAAGTGGCTAAAGGACGTTGGAAGTCATGTAGAACTTCTACTCTATGTCGACCCTCCTCATCTAGGTGTCTACATGTTTGACAATGATGTCAGTCCAGTTGAAGTGTGCCTTGTTGGTGGTCATACCATATAAGAAATAATACATCAAAGTAGATAATTCCTAGGAATGTGGCTCCCCAAAGATCCTACATAAGAAGATAATTCTTTCCTGGATGGGCTCCTTGAAGTTGGAGCAAGGAATTTATTTCTGCATCTTCTTGAAGTCCCAGCATGAAATTTTCATCCAATGTATGTTGAGGTGGCATCGGGCCATGTCTTCTACACCCTCATGTTGTTGGAGCTCCTGAGGCTTGGTGAGATAAACATCTCCCATGAACTATAGGATACGCCACCCTCTGGCAATAGCATCATGGTCCAATATGATGATAGACACTGGGAATCCGAGGGGAGTAGGGGAAACCAATATAACAGCCATACTCCCTTGGAAATAACCCCTAATTATGAGCAAAATGAGCTCTAGCACTTGTAATAAGCATGGAAAGCTAGCTTCTTGAATGATTTTGGATGCCACAAAGTTAACTAAGATGGAGTCATTAGAGCGTCAAAGATGATAGATTGTTTGAATAAGGCCCTACAAGTTGGCCCAAGTTCCAACATCGGTGTCAGTGATTTCTTTAAGTGCAGATTCAATTTGGGACCCATGAATTGTCTTGTTATTATTATATTTTTGATTTAGCTAGAGCTTTGCCAATATCTAGTCTACCTTTTTCTTCTTGTTGGTGTCTATGGAGACACTTGGGAGTTACGGACTCCCGGGAGGTGAAGAACCTGAAGACATTTCTTCCTTACCTTAACCTGTACCTACAAATCAGACCACCATTAGTACATAAACATTGAGAGAGTATATATTTTGGAGGCCTTGAGAATGACTTTTCCTTTTCACCTGAAATGAAGAATCATTAGGGAATCCTAAATGAGATCACATGTCTTAGATTTAATACAATTTTTAATACATGAAGCATTTATCGCTTACCAAGGATCCAAAATGATAACTCAAAAAGGGCTTGTGTAAGGTGAAAAAGGCTAGATTAATTAACATGAATAACATTAACTTGAAAAGACAACAATTGTTAGTGATAAGACAGGAGGCCCTATTGCCATACTTTAACACATTCGTTCTCACTCAGCTGAGTAATGACAAAATTGAACAGTTGTTCTGGCGCGAGTGGCATGAATGCCATTTAGGATGAGCTTTAAATGTTCATTCCTAGGAACTAAGTTTTCTATTAAGGTGGAAAGGATGAAGGAGAGATAAAATTAATGGCCTGCTGACGAGCTAGCCTCTGCAATTGACATACATACCTACTCATTGTCTAGGGCATCACCAACTAGGGTGGTGAACCTGGTTATTGAATGCACATGGTTTGAGACCTCATAACGAATTGGGGCGATAATGGATCCTTAGGGAAGACTCCCCAAGACACCTAGCTAGGAAAAAATCCTTAGAAAAACAATGTCTCTGAGTAAAGGAAGAGAAAATAGAGCATTGTAGACTTGCAAAATTTACAGACAAAGCTAAACCTACAAAGATCTACTAGAGCTCGCACACTCAAACCTATAGCTCTCACAAAACAAGTTTATAGAAAACACAATAGAGACTCTACCACATGGAGCATTTCCAAGCTACCTACAACATATACAAAATATACAAGATATACAGCCAAAAATTGATACATTTACAGACTTCCCAACAGGAAATGGGTGATATCTACATAAGTCTATAGCCTTGGAGGGCGGACGCCTTTCCTTCCAAGCTAGATGGATACAAATAGAAAAAGACACACCAAACTTAATGATAGCATCATTCCAAATGGAAGACACAACCTTGGAGTGAAAAAATAAATGAACAAAAACCAAGAATAGACACGGAAAACACAAACCCAACCAACAAAAACAATAGAAAACATGCAGAGAAAAATAAACACAGAAGAAACACAACAAAAAAAAAGAAAAGAAAAGGAAGAGCCCAAGGGCCTACCTAAACCTTGAAATTCCAAATGCAAGGACTTGCAACTATTTCACTCTATCACCTAAACAGTCCACCGGACTTGACGAACACACCTCTGCACCTTCTAGCCCAAATATTTTTTCTTAGAAAACAAATCAATTTTCTCTCTAGAAAATATGCCAGAAGGTAACATGTTTGCAGTAAGTGTAAAATGACAAAGTAAACAGCCATAAATAATTGCTAGGAAAGCACATTAATTACCCAAAGTAATTTCAAGAAATATGTCGGCGGTCAGGATCTGGACCCACAAACACCTAATGGTCACCATCCTTCCAAAGGAAAAGAGAATAATTTTTGGGAATAGAAGATCCAGAATCACCTTCTTGGGAATGAAACTCTAGCACATAGATCCCGAAAGAAATAATGAACACAAAGAGGGAGGCAAAGATCGAACGGGACCAAAAGAGTCCAGAAGAAATAGGGGACCAAGACAGAAACAAAAAGGAAAGCAAGGGGGAAAACAAAAAAGGGAAAAGAAAAAGGAGTACCTGGAATTTTGGGCACAAAAATGGAGGGACGGGTATGTAGGGAATAAAAATATCCTTATGGTTTTGCTGGTACCAGTGGGGATTGTAATGACTCTATCCAAATGATGAAAATATTGTGACTAAGGAAAGCAGTGACTTGACTCGCATCATAGGTTGAATTTCTATGCTTACATGATATTATTATAACATACTCCATTAGATAATCTAAACATGGAGAGCTATTCCTTTAACCTAACACTTCCTTTAATCCTTTGTTGATGCAATCAACTGCATTTCATCTCCTTAAAGTTATCCATCTGTGAACAAATAGTCAATAACAAGAACAAGAGCATGACATATATTCAACACAAGATAAACAAAAGACACATGATCTACATGTCATTTATGGTGTTAAGCTATTACCACATAGACATGATCTAAGCTACAAAAAGCATACAACATCAAAAGATTGTACAACAGCAAGATATATGACCAGAGATAAACATAAGATAATATGTACCATCTTAAAGTAAAATCACTTCCATATTGGTAGATTTAGCACCCTCATTTAGTGCATTTACATGATAGATTTTCATTTAGGATGCATCTGCAGTTGGTAATTCTTCATTTTTAGGTGAAATTAGGACTAGGATCCTGAGGATTCTCCTTGATTTCCTTCTTTGTGGGTCTATTTTATAGGTAGGAACTACATACTTGTCCTCCTTGCCTGCATCAGATTTCTTCTATGCCCTTGTGCCTTTTTTTGGCACTTTGTTTTGTTTTCCTATCATACTAGGTCTCTGTCCGACCTAGAAACTTCACTCGCACTCTAAGTTAACTAGACTGAGACCTCAGGTTAGGGCCGAGGTTGACCCTGACCTAGATCAGGGTCTATTTTGACCTTGAACTAGGTTAGGGTTGAGGTCAACCTTGACCTTTGTTGGGTTTTAATTTCCGCTTTCAATTTTGGATCATAACGAGGCCCTAAATTCAAAATTGGCCCCCAGATTCGAATGCAAAAGGGTTTTTATCCAAAATTTAATTAATAAATTTCCTCCCTAGTTGGCTATTGTGATTGGTGTTAGGAATAATATTCCACAAGATAACTGAGAGGGAGGTGAATCATTTTTTATATAGATTATTAAATTTTAAACATTATAAACCAAATCTGCAGATGTTAATGATAACACAGTAAATACCAACACCATAACAGAATATTTGTTGTCGAGGAAACCCTGTTAAAGGTAAAACCCTGATGGAAATTAATAGGCACAAATAATGTACTGAGACTACAGTATCCCTGTTAAAATATTTATCATTGTTAGGAGTTTGTTACAACATTATTGTTGGAAATATTCAGGACTAACAGAGTTACTGAGAGGGGAGGGGTGAATTAGTAACACTTAAAACTTTAAAACATTTCTGCACTTTTATATTCTTTAACCATTCATTCATCTACTCTACTGCAACCATGAAAATATAATCATTCATAACACATAACACAAAGATTGGTAACCCAGAAACCTTCCAAATAAAAAGTAAAACTGGGGTGGGGATGGTACCCACAAAACTTTGGTACTGCAGTATAAATTTGGCCGGTTAAGGCTTACAATGATCACTTCTGATGATCTGCCCTGTTAGAAGCAATTTGGACTGCTAGGTCCACCTTGTTAGAGGATTTA
>MU226909.1:5229535-5255255 GCA_018584345.1 Thuja plicata
TTAAGGTTCAAGGAGATGCTGAATTGGTCATGAGGCAGGTAAGAAATCAATACTCTGTGAAAAATAACAGGTTGAGGAATTACAGAAATAAGGTATGGGACGAAATAGAAAATTTTGATGCCTTTTCGATAGTTTTAGTGCCAAGAGACCAGAATTCCAAAGCCGATTCCTTAGCAGTCTCTGCATCATTACTTTTGCCTCATCCTGATTTTAAAGATCAAGTATATAGAATGGAAGTCCTTTTCAGACCAAGTGTGCCAGACAATGAAGAATCTTGGCAGGTATTTCAAGATGATAAACACATTCAGCAGTTCATAGAAGGAACGAGATCATTTTCTGATTTATGTTTTGAAAGCAATCAAATGAAAGAGCATCCATCAAAGGATGAAGAAGAATTGAAATCAGGTATCATTCAATTGAAAGAAAATAGAATTCCTCCTCATGTTGTTTCTTTAGAAAAACTTTTTGATAAACATGATGCTTATATTAAAAAAGAGAGAAATAAGAAGGCAAAAACAAGTGGAGAATTTGATAAGATTAACATAGGGACTGATGACAGTCCTAAGATGATCAACATTGGAAAATGCTGCACCCCTGAGGAAAGAATAAAAGTTAGAGAGTTATTGATTGATTTTCAAGATGTTTTTGCTTGGAACTATGAAGACTTGAAGAATTTTATGAATGGGAAATTCAGGCATACCATTCCTCTCAAATCTGGAACAGCCCCTATCAAAAAAAAATAGAGAAATTATAATCCTTTGGTTGAAGGGGAAATTTTCAAAGAAATAGACAAAATGCTGAAAGCTAAGATCATCTATCCTATCCATCATTCTACTTGGGTGGCAAATATTGTTCCTGTGAGGAAAAAGAACGGAGAGATAAGGATTTGTGTTTATTTTAGAAATCTGAACCAAGCTTCCCTCAAGGATAACTATGCCCTACCAAACATGGATCATTTTTTGCAAATTGTTGCAGGGTCAAAGATGATGTCCATGTTAGATGGATTTTCAGGTTATAATCAGATACAAGTAGATGAAGCACATAAGTATAAAATATCTTTCACAACACCTTGGGGCACATTTGCTTATAATAGAATGCCTTTTGGGTTAATTAATGCATGTGCAACCTTTCAGAGGGCTATGGATCTATCCTTCGGTGATCTCAAAAATAAAAGTATTGCGATGTATCTTGATGACTTGACTACTTTCTCTAAGAAGAGGAAAGATCACCTAGGAGATCTAACCAAGGTTCTGCAGAGATGTAGAGATCAAGGCATATCCTTGAACCCAAAGAAATCAGTATTCTATGTCACTGAAGGTAAGCTTCTTGGTCACATTGTTTCTCAAGAGGGAGTCAGAATTGATCCTGATAGAGTTAAAGCTATCCAGCAATTAAGTTTACCTTTGAGTAACACTGGTGTTAAATCTTTCTTTGGTCAAGTGAATTTTCTGAGAAGATTTGTACCTGATTTTTCTGAGATTATGCAAAGTGTGGTTGATATGATGAAAGGAAATCAAACATTTAAGTGGACTGACGATGGTAAAAGAGCTTTCAAGGATGTAAAGAATGCTATTGAAAATGCTCCTGTCCTGGTTCATCCTGATTATACTAAAGAGTTCATTATATACTGCTATGCATCCGAACACACCATGTCAGCAATATTGATGCAAGAAAATAAAGAAGGAATACAAGCTCCCATTTCTTTCATGAGTATGCCTCTGAAAAATCATGAGCTGAAGTATTCTTAAGTTGAAAAGCATGCTTATGCAGTGGTGAGAGCATTGAAGAATTTTAGATTCTATATCTTGCATTCACATTTAGTCATCCATGTGCCTGATGCTGCTGTAAAGAGTGTATTAACACAGCAAGATGTTGGTTGTAACCATAGAGGGGCTTGGATAGCAAAGGTCCAGGAGTATGACATAGATGTCAGGCCAAAAAAACTCATAAGATGGAATTCTCTTTGCAGGGCCATAGAAGAGAATCAGCAAGTCAAAGAAGATGATCACAAAGTGCTGATGGTAAGTCTACAAGATCCTTGGTTTTCAAATATTGCATATTTTTTGACTTATGGTGAATGCTTGGATGGATTAACAGCTAAAAAAAGGAGGAATTTAAGGAACAAAGATTTAAAGTATGTCATCCACGATGATGTTCTCTATAAGAAAGCAATTGATGACACTTTTCTGAGGTGTGTTGATAAGGAACAACAGTAAAAGTTGTTGAAATATTTTCATGATGAAGCATGTGGAGGTCACTTCTCATCTACCATGAGAGCTTTCAAGATTCTAAGGCATGTTATTATTGGCCTGGAATGTTCAAAGATGCATACAAGTGGGTGGCTAATTGTGAAAAGTGCAAGTTGTTTACAGGAAAACCTCAGTTGGCTGCATTACCTTTGAAACCGGTGGTGATAGACGCTCCTTTTCAACAGTGGGGCTTAGAATTTGTAGGACCAATCGACCCTCCTTCAAGTCAGGGGAATTCATACATCTTGACTACCACTGATTACTTTAGCAAATGGGTTGAAGCTAAACCTATGAAAAGGAATACATCTGAAACAGTGTGTGAATTCATTAAAGAACAAATTTTGGTCAGATTTGGGGTTCCAACAAAATTGATCATGGATAATGCCTCATATTTCTCATCCTCAGAAATTGTTGCCTTTTTTTATGATTATGGAATTCAGATAGGGCATTCTTCAAATTATTTCCCTTAAGGAAATGGACAAGCTGAATCAAGTAATAAAAATTTGATTAATATTTTGAAGAAATTGGTGAGTGATAATCAGAAGAACTAGCATAAGAAAATACATGATGCTCTATGGGTAGATAGAACTACTCCAAAGAGGGCTATAGGCATTTCACCTTTTGAGTTGGTATATGGAGTTGAGGCCAAATTGCCATTACCATTAGAACTTGCTACATGTAAGTTGAAAACTGCCATAGAAGATGATGTTTTTAAGGATGGTTTAGAGAAAAGAATTCTGTATTTGACCAAGTTACAGGAGGAAAGGGAAGATATGGTTGACAGGATCACTGAACATTAGAACCGAGTCAAGAAGCTGTTTGATAAGAAAGCAAGGGAAAGAAAATTCATGGAAGGTGATATGGTGTTGCTGTGGGATAAGAGACGTGAACCTAAGGGAATGCATTCTAAGTTTCAATCCTTGTGGAAAGGTCCATTCCAGATTGTGCAGGTGAATCAGAATAATTATTTCAGATTGGCATATCCTTCTGGAGAGTCCCAGCCATATTCCTATAATGGGAAGGATTTGAAGCTATACAAGATGCATAATTGAAGAGCAGGTAACCCCTGCGTATTAGTTAGCTAGGTAGGTGTTCTTTTTGTGTCATAGTTTTAGTGGTTTCCTTTCTTTTTGCTGCTGTTTTCCTTGAGTTTAGTTTTGCTTCATTTCAAGTTTCCCTACTCTCCTCCTCCCTCCCTGTATGCATTTTCTTGTTGTTATTTTTGGTCTAGACTCTGCAACCCAATGGATAAGGCACTTGAAAAACCAGAGAAGCTAAATTCTTCATGCACTTTGCAGTACATGATCCCCCAGTTGGAGCCAGCTATTG
Organism: Thuja plicata; assembly: GCA_018584345.1. NCBI lineage: Eukaryota > Viridiplantae > Streptophyta > Pinopsida > Cupressales > Cupressaceae > Thuja > Thuja plicata. The sequence continues at coordinate 5,233,114 of MU226909.1, forward strand.
TCTAACTTTCAGTCACCCCCTTTTTTGGCATTATGGTCATGTCAAGTCAGTCTGTTCAGTCTGAGTCTAGGTCTAAGTCTTTTATAGGTAGTAAATCTTTGCCAGGCTTCTCTTCCATTGCCTTTTGTTCTAAGCTGGGTGGGATGTTTTCAAGGTCTCATTAATTGGGTAGGTTGTAGCACCTAATCTGGCAAAGATTATGATCTTTAAATTGATGATCTTTTTAGAAAATGGAATGATGTTTGTGAGTCATAAGTTTCAGACATTCAAAAGAACTTAGAAAGGTTCTTCATGTAATGGAATCAACATTGAATCATTCAGGATTCTACTTCATATCACAGTGTGAACAATCCATTTGTGGTAGAGAAATAAAGTTTGCAGCTGAATATATTGGGCTAGGTGCAGAGATCAAAGACTGGTATGGATCGATTCTCCAGGCCTCAATGATCCTAATGCAATAAATGACGAGAAATTTGGTTAAGAGATGAGCGAGAACAAGCTTGATGGGATTTTAGAAATCATCTTCTCCGTGGCAGAATTCTACCTTAGTTGGTAATTTTCCGCAAAGAGGAATTTTTCACTACGTGGAAATCGCACCCCTCGGGCGATTTTCTGCAAAGAAGAACTTTGCCTTGTGTGGGTTTCACACTCAGTTGGTGATTTTCCACAAGCTTAGTTATAATAAAGTGGGCCCAATTTTTAAAAAAAGGAATATTATATTATTGTTTTGAGAGACCAAATAAAGCATGTTCTTTAAGTTAAGTAGCCCGTGCACTCAAAAATGATGTGCGGAAAGACAGGTAGTGGCTTCTCTATATTGCGGGTTTCGCACCTCTTTTCCCATTTTCCGCAATGGAGAAGCTCTTTTGCAAATTTCTGCAAGGAGAAGCACTTTTTGAGTTTTCTGCGAAGAAAGCGAAAAATGACCTCTCATGTTCATTTTCTGCCAAGGAGAAGCTTTAGTCTAATTTTCCGCAATGGAGAAGAAGATTTGGTATTTTCTGCTGGAAGCATTCAGATTTGGGATTTTCTGCCATAAGCAGTTGTTTCGACTCCGTGGCCCAATGGATTCAGCTTGATAATGCTGGTTGAAGATGAAAAGTTTCAAATTCTATAAGTGACTGTTTGAGTTCTCAGATGTGAAAAGTCTTCTCCTTCGTATTCTATCTTTTTGTATTCGAAGAAGAGGGAAGGTCAAGGGCTCCTAGAAGCCTGATGTATTGTAAACTCTATAAATTCTTAAAAAGAATTGAATATACAAGGTCGGAAAACTTGTTAATGAAGTGGGGTGATTCTACTTACAAAGCTGAATTCCTGTTTGTTGTTCCATTTTCATAGTCTATTTGCATGGTGAATAAAAAGAACAGTTATAAGTGAAACTTCTTTTTCTTAATGAATGCCATTTCATATCAAAAATTGTGGTGTGATCAATTCCAGTTGGTCTTTCATTTGTAATTCTTCCTCTATTCACTCTTTATTTTAGTTTCATTTCTGAATGGAAAGTACACCTATGTTCTGAGACTGTGATTTCTTCTTGAATTCTATTTCTTGCTAAGCAATTGCAGTAATAGTTATTCCATTTGCCTTTCATTATATAGGTCTGCTTCTATTCACCAAGTAGAACCTGCATTTCATAAAAGAGTAGGATAGATTTAGTTTAGATGTTAAAATGAGGTGATGATCTATGATCAACATTCTACTGAGGGTTGTAGATTATCTTCATCTTATCTTTTCCTGAATTGTTTGTGCCTACAATAAATTTGGTTAAAACCCATAAGGAATAAACCTGGTGATCAGTATAAATTTTTTTTTTATTGAATATCATACACAATTAGGGAGCTGTACCTATTAATTCAGGGGGCAGTGATAGAAGACTTACATTGACCCATTTGTTGGTGGACATCCTTTTGTTCTCTCACCTTGGGGTATAGAGAGTCAAAGATTGAAAATATTAAGAGAGGAAAAACTGTTAACCAACAAGTACATAGTCCATGTTAGGAGTCAAAAGAAATAGTAGGCTCACTGCCAAGGCACACTTCCCAAAGAAGGTTAAATCCACCCTCAAGGATTTACAATTGGAACAACTGTATAAGAAAATTCACAATCCAGGGAATTGTCTGATAGCAACTATCTTTTCTTTGTTAGTTCCAACAAAGTACTCTTCTCATAAACTCTCCTCTACATCTAGCAGCCAAACAACCCTCACAGCCTTTCTCTTCTTCTTACTTTCAATCTCGGTCACATATTTTCAAAAGAAAAGATCACTCATATATACCCTCTTACAATAATTCATTAGGCTAGCCAGTTAAGCTTTCCTAATACACAAATAATTAATTAGGTCGGCCAATTAAGGCTTTCCAATATACAAATAATTATTTGAACCCTTTCTAAGATACACATGGTAACTATAACAAGTAAACATCATTTACAATCCATTAATTATGCTTCTAGATCTGCAATCCATGCTCACATTTCATTTTACATGCTACATGTATGAAGTCAGCCAGCAAATAGGTTTCCTTCATAATACACGCCACAACTTACATCCCCAGTACCCAAACCACAATCAAACACAACCCATTACTCCAACATATGTAGTTTGTCCACAAGTAAGCTCACATCATCTGAAATATCTCTACCAGAAAGATATACCAGAAACACAGAGACCTTCTCTATCTAGAATCACAGTTACAATCTAGAAACAGTCTTTACCGAATCGACTGTAACATCGAAAGTATGCAACATAAAGACAAGATACCTTAATAATAAGGTCAACACACATCCTTTTGCATAAATCCAACTTTGATTGTTTTGAATCATCCATATAATGTCTATAAACTTCTTGTAGTGAAGTAACCAGTCTGTCCTCTCAAAAGAAATATATGTTGACATCAGTGACAAAATGTGAATATCAACAGCATGATCAGTAACCAAAACTGATATCATCCAAAAATCTCCACCTTTGGAATTTATGGAAACATATGGGAAAATCCATATGAATCAACCCAAAAGTACTCTCTCTCTCTCTCTCTCTCTCTCTATAAAAAATTCTGAATATCCTCAACACAAATATCTCAAAATTGTAGGGATTTTTACATAGATTCCTTCCCCATTTGGTAGCAATGGAAAAGGGTTCCATAAATCATCTGTAGTCTTCTATAAGGTGTATAATTTTCAAATATTCATGTCCATCAACCATGTGCAATATCAACCAAATGTACTCCATAGTGTTCTCCTATGATCACTCCCCCTAAGGAGTAGATGCATACATCAAGTCCAGAGAATGATATAGCTCTAAGATACACTGGACTGATGCACATCTGCATCATTTACTTACCACTGGGAGGGGCCACCACCCCAAGCATGCCTCTAAGATATTCAAAATCATATTTTGGAAAAGGTTTAGTCAATACATCTAATATGTGTTCCTTTGTGCTAATATACTCCATTTTAATCTCTTTACCTGCTACCTTCTTCCTCAAGAAATGATACTTAATAGAAATATGTTTAGTCTTTGAATGGTTAAACGATTCTTTGACATATTCACTGTTCTAGTGTTATCACAATGGATAACAATTGGTTCTTTGAAAATTATTCCAATGTCCTTCAGCATTTGTCTCATCCAAACAAGTTGTGTATAATTTATTGTAGAAGCAATATACTCTGACTCAGCAGTAAATTGAGCAATATAGTTCTACTTCTTTCTCAACCAAGAAACCAATCTTTTTCCAAGGAAAAATGCACCACCACTTGTACTCTTCATTTCATCCACATTACCTTTTGAATAAGCATCAGTATAAGCCTGAAAAGTAAAATCTTATAATTTTTCATACCATAATTTCCATATTCTATTATCCGTTTCAAATATCTGAAAATTCTTTTCACAGAAGAAAAATGTGTCTCTTTAGGATCTGCCTGATATCTAGCCACAATTATAAATCCATTGGTAATATCTGGTCTAGTGTGAGTTAGATATTGTAGACCTCCAATAATTGATCTATACTTTTTCTCAACAACTCTTTGAGTCTCATCATTATTATTCAGTTTGTTTCCAGTCACCATAGGTGTCCCAACAAGTTTACAGTCTTCCATTCAAAAAAATTCATCATTTCCTTAAGATACTTAGTCTGAGATATAAAAATGTCATTCTTACTCTGATTAATTTTCAAACCAAGAAAAAATTTCATCTCACCAATCATTTTCATCTCGAATTCATTTTTCATTTCTTTAGAAAACTTCTTACTCATCTTATTATTGCCTCCAAAAATTATATGATCCAATAATTCATTAAATGCTTCAAGCTTCAATCTAGGAAATGAAACCCTAATTTCAATAGAAAGTACAAATAATGCAATCATGACAGAAAGTACACTAAAATTTTCACCATAATATGATCTTGTTCATGTAGGACCACATAGATCTATATGTACCAGATTCAACTTCCCTTTTGCTGAATAAACTTTTTTTTTTAAAGTGCTTCTAGTCCGCTTCCCCATAACACAATCTCTACACATAGTATTAGATATCTTTACAATTTTAGGTAGATCTCATACTACTTTTTTCATACTTTCCTTCACAATGTTATCAAAGTTAACATGACAAAATCTTTTGTGCCATAAACAACTTTCATCAAATTTTGCAATAAAACAAGATGCTTAAGATGTGTTTAATTAAAATACATTACATCTGTATTTATTACTAGATGTGATCAAGTCTCCTTATTTACTTTTGATAGAGGATTTCCCATCAATAAATTTCAATTGATAACCCTTGTCCCTAACTTTCCAACACTCAATAGATTATGCTTAAGTTCATCAATAAGTAATACATTGTCAGTGTTAGTCTTTCCATCCAAAGAAATAGATCCAACTCCAATAATAAGCTTAGGAGTATTATCACCAAATATGAAAAAACCACCATCATGTATTTTCAAACTCACAAACTTGTTTTTATCTCCAGTCATATCATGTGAACAACCACTATCTATAACCCATTCATATTTCTTTTCAACTCGGGATTCTAATACCTTTTCTTCATGCATAGGTTCATCATCCTTAATAGAAATAAATCCAATTTCATCATAGTCACCATCATCATCATTAGATATATCCTCAAAAGCATAGTAACATTCCTTGTCTTTTGAATACTTAGACTTGAAAAACTTAGGTTTGTTCTTCCGAATTCTTCTAGGATATCTAGATTCAAAATGACCAATCTTGTTACATGAAAAACATTTCAAAGGTAATTTGCCTTCAAAATTTCCCTTACCTCTCTTTTCTCTTCTAGAAATTAGTGTCACAACTTCATATATCTTTCTTTCTTCCTCCTGTATATGTTCCCATTCATCTACATACGCTCCAAGTTCTTCTCTTAGATCATTATTTCTCATTCTTTCATTTCCATAAAAGTTTTTTTTGTTCTTGTGCACGGTTTCCTTGAATGCTGACTCAACTTTAGGTAAAGTGTCTCCCAATTCCATAGCCTAAAATGTAGTTAACAAGCCAATCAACATCTCTCTGGTAAATTTTGGTGTCAAAGGTATTATCTCCTCTATAGCTTGTACTTTGGTTCTATATGTAGGTGTCAAAGATCTGAGTATCTTCACAATCACTTCTTCCTCACTGTAAGTACCTCCAAAGTTTCTTATACTAGTAACCACTTCATTAATTTTATTTCCATATGCCCTAATGTTCTCATCCTCTCTCATCTTTAGTGATTCCATGTTTTTCTTCTAGTTTTGTAACTTTTCATTCTTAGTAAACTTGTCTCAAATATATAATGCTTCTAATCTTGACTAGATCTCATGTGCAGAATCCAAGTCCTTTACTTCCGTGAATTCTCCTTCTGAAAGTGTGCTAATAAAATATTCCCTTACAACCATATTACATGAAAATAAATTCTTCTAATCTATAGTATCATTCTCTACTTCATCCTAAGTCATTGTCTTTTCATTATTCTTTGTGATCATCCATTAATCAATTCCCAAAAATAGAAAATGTGTTCTCATCTTGTTCTGCCAACTATCAAAGTTTTTAGGATCAAACTTTGAACTATCCTTCCTATAGTAATTCATCTTAAAGATCACCTCAAGTTGTTAAACTTTCTCTCTAAGGACCACAAGCTATGATACCAATTTTTAGGAATAACAGTCCACAAGATAACTAAGAGGGGGGGTGAATCAATTGTGATATAGATTATTAAACTTTAAACTTTATAAACCAAATATGTAGATATAACTGATAAAAAATTAAACACCAACACCATAACAAAATATTTGTTATCAAGGAAACCCTATTAAAGGTAGAACCCCAGTGGGAATTAACACTCACAAATAATGTACTGAGAGTATAGTATCCTTTTTAATTGATTTGGCCCGGTTAGGATCTTATTACAACATTACAATACATAGTCCTTGTTAGGGGACAAACCCTGTTAGGAGTCAAAAGACATACTAGACTCATTGCCAAGGCACAATTCCCAAATAAGGTTAAATCCACCCTCAAGGATTTACAATCTGAACAAATGGATAAAGAAAATACAAAATCTAGTGAACTATCTAATAGCAACTATCTTTGCTTGGTCAGTTCCAATGAAGTACTCTTCTCATAAACTCTTCTCTACATCCAACAGACAAAAAAACCTTGCAGCTTTCTCTTCTTCTTACTTTCAATCTCTACCACATCTTTTCCAAATAAAAGATCACTCATATATACCCTCTTACAATAATTCATTAGGTCGGCCAATTAAGCTTTCCTAATACATAAATAATTAATTAGGTCGGCCAATTAAGGATATCCAATATACAAATAATTATTTGAACCCTTCCTAAGATAAAAATGGTACCTATAACAAGTAAACATCATTTATGATCCATTAATTATTCTTTCAGATCTGCAATCCACGCTCACATTTCATTTTACATGCTACATGTCTAAAGTCAACTAGTAAATAAGTCTCCTTCAGAATACATGCCACACATGACGCCACCAGTACCCAAACAACAATCAAACACAACCCATTACTCCACCACATGTTGGTTGTCCACCAGTAATCTCACATCATATGAAATATCTTTTCCAGAAAGATATAGCAGAAAAATAGAGACCTTCTCTATCTAGAATCACAGTTACAGTCTAGAAACCAGTCTTCACTGAATCGACTGTAACCTCCACAATATGAAACATAAAGCCAAGCGACCTTAGGAATAAGGTCAAAACACATCCTTCTACATAAATCCAACTTCAATCATTCTAAATCATCCTTACAATGTCTATACACTTCTTCTAGTCAAGTAACTAGTCTATCCTCTCCAAAAAAAAATATTTGACATCGGTGACAAAAAAGCAATATCAAGAGCATGATCAATAACCAAAATTGATATCATCCAACAATTTGACCATAATTTGAGGTGAAATTAGAATAAGGGGTCCTTACATTACCCTACAAGGCTTACCTTGAAATATCTATACTAGCACTCTCTTTTGCCTTCATTTGACATGAGATCATGACACAAGAATGCAAGAGGATGATATAGGTGGACAAGATATGATGATGCCTTGATGCAATAAAGCATTTTGTTGACAAGGTATTGTGGACATCCATTGCAGGAAGAAAGAGTTCTTCAATCCTACCTTCTTTGATCTACTATTTTAAACCTTCACAAATTCAAAAGATACAATCATGGGGTTGAAACTATAGATTGTGAGTTTGGTAGGAGTACTTTAGCCTTGGGGGCTTGTAATTATTTCTTTATCATATTCAAATCTATGCATTTCTCTCTCATTTTAATTCATGCTAGGAATTCTATCTAGAGGATTAGATCTTGGCATTGCACATTCAAATCTCTTCCTATGAGAAACACACACATATTCTATTACATCCGGCTATTTGTCAAAGTGGAAATCACCAAAAAAGGGGTTTGACCAAGGAAAAAACCTATATAGTGTTGGAAAGCTATAATGGAAACAATTATTATTTTTTCATTGATGTCAAACCTTAACTGGTGAGACTATTTCTATCTTTTTGAGTACCACATCTATTGATTGATGAAGAAGATTTAACAAGAAGATGAAGTGAAATGGTTTAGTTATGAGAAATTACAAGGCTACTTGATCAGTTGGCACATTGGCAATTTGATGTGTTGGTTATCTATAACACTAAGTTACAAAGACAGTTTACTGAGAATAGTTTATGCCAAGTGAAGTTTGTGTCGACCAAGCACCATTGTATGTTGAGCATAATTTATAGTGTCAAACTAGCGCCAGTAAATTGCTGAGTGAAAATAGTGATGACTGAGTGGAAGGACACAGTGTTGGCCGAGAAACAGTATTTTGGTAATTGTTGAGATTTGAGATCTCTTGCCGACATAGTTGATTTTATTGGGATATGTAAAGTTAAGTTAGGATAAGCACGATTGGTACACACTATTTAAATACACGGGTAACCGTAATTAATGCATGAACCAAAGATTTAATTTGTGATTGCTTTGGAGAATTAAATTAAATGTAATGATGAAAACATCCATTGGATCTGACCTAACCTAAGATCTACGATCTTGATTAAGTGGTAAAGATTTATTTTGACCTAGATGAAGAGGTATAAGATAACCTCAAGGGGTTACTCTTAATGTGAATGGATGATGTTTATGCAAGAGGATTGCATAGTTAATTGACTGATTGGCATGATCTAGCAAAGAAGGATGAATAGAGAAGTAGAGTTGCATAAGTGATTTCTTGATGGATTCCCAAGAAGATCTGAAGATTGAAATGAGAATGGAGGCCACTCAGTGAATTAGCATTAGATCTGAATTGGATCTGGATTTGCAAAGTAAGTTGTATGTATCAAATGACACCTGCTAATTAATTTCTAACCATTGTATTAGTCAAAATACTTTAACCAGGTTGACCTAACAGTCATTGTATAAACCCTTTGAACAAGGTGACATTCATGTGGAATGTTCTAAGTCATCTAACAAGGCCATTCCTAACAGGGTGATTAAATCCTTTAACCAGGTCACATATAGCAATGTGTTTTGTAACCTTTAACATGGTTGGCTCCTAGCAAAGCTCACTTCAGAAGAGTGAAAACTTGATAGCATGTTATTGGTGGTTTTTCCCAAATTGGGTTTCCATGTTAAATACTGGTGTCAAGTTGTGTGAATTTTTTTGTTGTGTTTTACTATTAAGTTTCTGCAAGCTGATTACATTTGAACAGTAAACTGCATATTTATGTTGTTGACTTATGCTATTGCTACCAAGCAGATCTGAGTTGTTTAAAGTTCTATAAAGTTTCAATTGGTACATCTAGACCCGAGGATAACTGATTCACCCCCTATCTCAGTTATTCTAAATTCATTCTAGCAATTGATATCAGAGCTTTGGTCTCTTGAAAATAGTTTGAAGGTACTTGGAGCAAAAGATCAAGATGTATAAAAAGGAAGTACCAAAGTTGAACAAAGATAACTTCCCTGCATGGTAGAGTTTGATAAAATTGCATATGGCTAGTATTGGTGATGTTTCTATACGCCTTATTGAAAATGATTATATAATGCCTACTACACCTCTCACTGCTGTACAATTAAGAGAAAAATAGGAACACAATCAAGCAATGTTGGAGATTGCATCATCCTTGAGCTATCCTAAATTTGGTGACATAAAGAACTGTACAAATGCAAAACAAATGTGGGATATCCTAGCAACCATCTATGGAGGATATAAAAATGTGCTAAGAGCCAAATCTAAAAGTTTAAGAGGTAAGTTTGATGAAATGAAAATGCAAGAAGGAGAAAATATAGTTCAATATTTTGGTAGGATAAAAGAAGGTTGTGAATTCCATTAGAGGAGATAATGGAACCATTGATGATGACACCATTATGATCAAGGTACTAAGGACTCTTATTACTTTGTATGCTATTAGAGTCTCTATAATTAAAGAATTTAGATGTACTCCTAATAATAATTTGACTTTACAAGGTCTAGTTGGCAGACTTATTGCATTTGAGATGTCAAATTTTGATAACTACACTCCACAAGCTATTGATTCTGCATTCAGATCTTAGTTGGTCCTTAACAAATAGAAGAAAGGAAAGAAATGTGTGAACAGTGATAAAGACACTATAGATGATGACCTGGAAGAACTTGAAGCACTTATGGCAAGAAGACTATCTAGAGGAAAAGGAAAATTCAAAGGTAAACTTCCTAACATTTGTTTTTCATGTAACAAAGTTGGTCATATTGCTGCTAGATGTCCTGAAAAGAATGACAAAGATGAAAGAAGGGACAACAAGTACAAAGATAAAAAGGATGACCGAGACTTCAGAAAGTATAAACATTACAAAGACCAAGGTAATAAATCTTGCTATATAGCTGAAGAAGCTTCTGGTAGTGGTTCTGAAAATTTTGATGAAAATGATATAGAAGTTGTGTATGTTGCTATGAAAGATGATGCTCATGATAATGAGAAAAAAACACTAGTTTATCATATGAGTAAAGGTGATCATTGGATTATTGACACTGGTTGTTTACATCACATGACTGGTGATAAGGATAAATTTGAGACCCTAGATCAGTGCAATGGTAGTTATGTTAAATTTGGTAATGATGCACCATGTCTTGTTAAAGGGAAAGGATCATGAATTAACTTGAGTGACAAGATCAGATGTGACAATGTATATTGGGTTGATGATCTTAACTATAATTTATTTAGTGTTGCACATCTGAATACTTCTAGTTATAGAGTTGAATTCCATCACAAGAAGGAAAAGATCTATGATGCTACTGGAGAACTAGTTGGAAGTGGAGAAGAAACAAAAGGTAAATTGTTCTATCTACATTTAGCCTTTGAGACATGCTTGTTTGAAAAATATAATGATATTTGGTTATGGCATAAAAGGTTGTGTCATGAAAACTTTGATAAATTGGTAAGCATAAGAAAAATGAAAAAGGTTAGAGGTCTGCCTAAGTTAAAGAAACATGAAAATGCAATGTGTAAGTAATGTCAATTAGGAAAAATGACTAAATCTAGTTTCAAAAGCAAGACTCATACTTCTGACAAAATTTTGGACTTAGTTCATACTGACCTTTGTGGTCCCATTGGAGAGAAAAGTTACTGTGGAGGTAGATATTTCATTCTATATGTTGATGATTACTCTAGAATGGTGACTGTAATGTTTCTTAAAGAAAAATATGATGCATTCCAATTATTTAAGTGGTACTTGGCAAAAGTAAAAAAGGAGAAAGGTAAAAAATATGAAATGTTTGAGATCTTACCAAGGAGGTGAGTTTATTTCCAATGAGTTGCACATGTTCTGCAATGACTGAGGTATTAAAAGACAGATGTTCGTACCTATGAAATCACCATAGAATGGTATTGCTGAGAGAAGAAATAGATCTATCATGGATTGTCCCAGAACACTAATGATAGAGAATAATGTTGCACAAACATATTGGAGAGAATCCATGAGTACATCAGTCTATATCCTCAATAGATTACAAGTGAAGGAAGGTACTAATGCTATACCTTATGAGCTATGGTATGGATATGCACCTAATGTAAGATATTTAAAATTTTTTGGAAGCAAATGTTTCATATTGAAGGATAAAAGAAATGGAAAACTTGATGCTAAAGGTGAGGAAGGCATATTCCTTGGTTATTCAACTAAAAGTAAAGCATATAAGTGTCTGAATTCTAACACTAAAAAAATTGTGGAAAGTGAAAATGTTAGAATTGATGAATATGCAGAAAGAAATGAAGCTGAAAGCACACAAGAACCTAAAAGTTACAAATCATTTGTCTATCTCGATGAGGAAGATTCTAATGTATTACTTGAACCTAAGAATGAGGTTGCCGAGCAACAACTAGCACCAATCGAGTCATAGAATGAGGTTGTTGGGAAACATGAGTTAATTATCGAGCTATCTAATGGAGATGTCGAGTCACAAAATCAACCTAAATTGAGTGAGAATAATGAATTTGAAGAAAGACAAGAGCCTACTCTAGAAATGTATGTGAGGAGGCACCACAAACTTGATCGAAACATAAGATCAAAGGATTCTCCAGTTATGAAAAGAAGTAAGTTGAGAGACGGTACATGCTTGTTATGTGATTTTGAGCCTAAAATAGTAAAAGATGCCTTAGAAAATCAAGATTGGATACAAGCCATAAATGAAGAAATTGAACAGATTGAGAAGAATAATACTTGGACACTTGTACCTTAGGTCAAATGACAAAAATGTAATTGGTACTAAGTGGGTATTCAAAAATAAGCTTAACGAACATGGAGAAGTAACGAGGAATAAAGCTAGGTCGGTATGCAAGGGTTATGCACAAGAGGAAGGAATTGATTATGGAGAAACATTCACCCTAGTTGCAAGGTTGGAAGGATTCAGAACCTTACTTGCATATGCAGCCTACAAAGGTTTTAAATTTTATCAAATGGATGTTAAGTCAACATTCCTAAATGGAATATTAGAAGAAGAAGTGTACATTGAACAAGCTGATAGATTTGTTGACCCAATTAAGAGGAACATGGTTTACAGACTACACAAGGAACTATATGGATTGAAGAAAGCACCAAGATCATGGTATGAGAGATTGCACAATTACTTGGTAAATATTGGATTTGTAATCTAACCAATGACAACAACAATTTTTATTTGAAGACAAAGCAAAGCAAAGGTACTTTATTAGCTGAATTTTTGTTGATGACATTATATTTGGTGGACAAGATGTGTTATGCAAAAAATTTGCAAAAGAGATGCAAACTGCATTTGAGATGTCTATGTTTGGTGAAATCAAATTCTTTGTTGGCTTACAAATATATCAGATGAAGAATGGTATCTATATTACTCAATCAAAATATGTCAAGGAGATACTAAAAACTTTTTGAATGGAAGACTCATATGCAATGAGTACACCCATGGCTACTAGACAAAAGTTTTAAAAAAATGATGATACAAAAGAAGTCAATCAAACCCTTTATAGGTCAATGAATGGAAAACTGCAATATGCTATACACAACACACCTAATATTGCTCTGGCTATTGGAATTGTTACAAGATTTTCTGCCAATCCCAAGGAAACTCATATGATGGTAGAAAAAATAATTCTGAGATATTTTAAAGGAATCGATTAATATGATCTGTATTACAAGAAGAATGATAAGTTTGAGCTCAGAGTTTACAATGACTCTGATTGGGCTGTAAATGTGGATGACAGGAAAAGAACCATAGGTGGATCATTTATTTTGGGAAAGAGATTGGTTTCACGGAAAAGCAAGAAACATAATTGCACCTCAAAATCTATAGCTAAAGCCAAATATGTGGTAGCAGCAGTTAATTGTTCTAATATTGTGTGGTTGAAGATAGTATTTAAAGGTATGAAATAGGAGATCATAGAACTAGTTGTCATATATTTTGATAACACAAGTGCCATTAATATTTCTAAGAACCCTGTGATGCACTCTAAGACAAAGCATATTGCTATCAAGTATCATTACTTGAGGGAGCTAGTTCAACACAAGGAAGTGAGACTGGAATATGTGAATACTAAGGAACAATTAGTAGACATATTTACAAAGGCACTACCCAAGGATGCTCATGAGTATCTTTGAGGTAAATTAGGGGTGATTCCCCTAACTAAGGCTAATTAGTTCAAAATTAAACTATTGCATCAAATGTTATATTCAGACTATTTGACAAATTGATCCATAGGTAGACACAATTTAGGAAGCTACCTAAAGCTGTGAAGGTAAGACTTGAATAGAAAAGATGATCAGTCATAACCAAGATGACAGGAACAACACAATACTAAATTAGAATAGAAGAATTTGCATGATGAAGATGTCAACATCTTTGGCATTGTTGTCAAAGAGGGAGATATTACTGAAAGAGGGAGAGTTTACTATACTTAGAGATAAAGGGAGAGTTTACTGAAAGAGGGAGTCTACAGATGAACAAAGATAGAAAGATTTCAGTGTGATTATAGACACAGAGGGAGAAATGTTTTACAAGACGAGAATCATGAATGAGGAATGTAAAAAAATCCTTTGAGAAATTTAAGGAGTATCTCGCTAACCCTCCTATTTTGCAACCTGCTCAATTTGATAAACCCTTTTATCTATATAGTTCAGTCACTCCGAGTGTGGTGAGTGCGTTGTTGGCTCAGCATGATAGTGAAGGTAAGGAAAGACCTCTGTACTACATTATTTAGACTTTAATTTATTATGAAACAAGATATACTAATTTGGAAAAACAATGCTTAGCTTTAGTTTTTTCTTAGCATAAACTCAGGCATTATCTATTAAATGTTGAAGTCAATGTGATTGTTAAATTTGATCCTTTGAAACATATTTTCTCAAAGACTGATATCTTTGGCCGTCTTTCAAAGTGGGTGATGTTGCTTACAGAATTTGATCTTAATTTCATTTCTCAAAAGTGAATTAAAGGACAAGATTTAACAAATTATTTAGCTGAATCTCCTTGTCCTCATTCTTATACATGCTTTACTTCAATAGAATTCCTCGATGAAAACATTATAGCTATTAAACATGATGATGTTTGGGAACTATATTTTGACAGATCTAGATGTATGACTGGTTCTAGAGTTGGAATTATTTGATCCCTCCTAAAAAAAAACTGATCCCTATGTCATATACATTGACTTTTCCTTGTACTAACAATATTACAGAGTATAAAGCTCTTATAGCTAGTTTATGTGAAGCTTCATCCCTTAACATTAAAAACTCAAAAATTTATAGAGATTCACAATTGATTGTGGAATAGATTAAAGGAGGTTATCAGACTAAGAATGATAAAATGACAAAATATAGAGATTTGGATGTTGATGTTCTTTCACAATTCCCTTCTTCTACGATTCAAACTTTACCTACAAAAGATAATCGACATGCAAACACCATGGAAAGTGTAGCTTTTTTGGTTTTTCTTGAGAATAATACGAATAATTTCAATTTACTATACATACTCTTAAAAACATGCAATTTTCAATGAGGTTACCTCTGATTATCTCAATTTGCATTTGGATGAATGGTATTCTCATATCTTTCATTTTTTGAAAGATGGTACTTTTTCCTAAATTGGCAACTAGGAACATGCATAATAATATTAGGAAGCTTGTGACACGTTATATCAAATTTTAGGAGATATGCTTTACAAAGGCTCTTATGATGGTTTTCTATTAAGATGTCTTCGTAGAACCCAAATTCCAATAACTTTGGTAGAAGCCCATTCTGGTTCTTGTGGGGGACATTTTGGTGTAAAATGTTTAGTCAATAAACTTCTTAGAATGGGATATTATTGGCAAACAAGGAACATGATTATTACATGTTTGTTAAGAAATGTCCTCAATGTCAGCAACATAGTAATTTGATTCATGCTCCTACTCTTGAGCTTCGTAATCAAGTTACTTCATGGCCTTTTAGTATTTGGGGTTTTGATCTTATTGGAAAAATCTTACGGGATTCTTCTCAAGGACATACCTACATCCCAATGGCTACAAATTACTTTACGAAGTGGGTGGAATTTTTCTCTCTCCATTCAACTATTACGGATGTTATTTGTGATTTTATTCTTAACAATATTATAACCCAATTTTTGTATTCCTTCAACGATAGTTTCAGATAATGGTACCTCTTTCAAGAATAAAGAAGTCACAAAATTTTTGGAACATATTCTAAGGAAAATAGTTAATAAGCATGTGAAAGATTGGCATACCCAACTTACCTATGCTTTATGGGCTTACAGGACTAGTGTTTGTACTACCACAGGTACTTCTCCTTATAATCTTGTCTACGATACTACTGCTATTATCCCTTTGGAATTGGAAATACCTTCTTTATGTGTTGATCATTTCATGAGATAATTGATAAAGATACATTTCAAGAAAAAAGATTACAAGAATTAGAAATGTTGGATGAACAACAAATAATTGGTTTGGAACATATAAAGGCTTATCATAAATCACTTTAGAAGTAGTATAATCATAAGGTAACTGAACGATCATTCCCAGTGGGTGATTTATTTCTATATGAGAATCAAAGAAATGTGAATTCTTTACCTGGTAAAAAAGGAAAGTTTATCCGTAATTGGCTTGGACCTTTTGTTGTAATCGAGGAATTTGGTTCAGGTGCTTAAAAAATTGCTGATATGTATGGTGTTCCTTTTAAGGAGCCTATATATATTATGCATATAAAAGATTATTATCCCTAGTACATCATTCTTTCTTTGTGTATTTATGTATTCCTTATAAAATAGTTAGGTTTTTTTTATAGGTTATGTCATTTTAGAAAATTACATTTGAATACATTTATATACGCTCTTTCTTTCTTTCTATTAAGTTTTATGTTATTAGTGAAAATGTTGTAATGAATCACAGAAATAACTATCAAAGATATTTTTTCATCTATATATAATTATTTTTGAGTTCGATACTAATGTATGATAAACTTCAAGGCTTGCTTTCACACCCTCCAAGAGACTTCACTTTCCTCCTAGGATCATATTCCTCTATAGGATCTCCCAATAGGCTTAGATCATTAACTAAGACCTATTCAAACTCTGCTATAAGAGTCAAACTCTGAAAACTTAACCTTGAATGATCAACACCTTAGTTTTGATTCACTTCTCCACACTCACTTAGAAGGCTCTAAGTGCCAAATCTCCATAAACATGCTCCAAAATTGTAGGGGTCTTCTCCATCATGAAAAAATTCCTTTTCTAGTCCATTTGATTCATCTTGGAAGGGTCTTCAATCATCTTCTTATTGGATTCCATGAATCTTCAGGAATTGACCTTATAAATAGGCCTATTCTAGTAGCCCTAACCAGTCACCTTTTTCTATTTCTTGCAAAACTTTTCCTAACAACTTGGAAAAAAAAGAATTGATTCGAATACCCTTTTGGAATTTTTAAAACATTCACAAAGTTTCTAGGTCTGAAAGTGACCATACAGGGGGTTCCTACAACCAAGGACAAGAGGCCTAATAGGCCTAATTTCTAGGACTGAACTGTGATTTTGATAGCAAACTTGTTCAAACCAAATCCTAAATGATTGGTAGGAATTATATCTTCCTAGAATGGATAGATATGATTTTTACCTTCATGAAAAACTCCTTCCCTCATACAAATCCATACCTCCATCCAATGTTTCATCACTCTTTCTACCTCTAGACCTCTAACTAGGCTTCACAAACTCGCCTAGGGCCTATCATATAAAATAGTTCCTCATACTTTCCAAACTCCTAACTCCTAAAAATATGTACACTAATGAATCCTATACCATTTCCATCTAATGTGGATTATTATCCATGGTTAGATTTCATGGGGAAGCCATGACTTCCTAAACTACTCAAAACACTAGTAAATTAGACACCCTGAACTAGATTGCTGAAAATCAGAAGATAGATGACCTCAAAACCACTAAAAATTCGAATAAAAAAGTTCATAAAAAACCTATAGATCAATAATCCAGCATTGGTTTTAGCCATTCAGTCCATTAAGTATGAGTGACCACGAAAACACCAGTAATTTTCTGTAAAAATGCTTGCAGAGCTCTATTCACTTTTTCTCCCAACTATTACATGCTTCCATGATACTTTGTGTTCAGGTATTAGGTATCATTAGATGTCATTTCCTTCATTTTAGGTCTTTTTGGTTGAGCATAACCTTCTATAACTTAGGGAATCCAAAGATACCCGAATGACATGCACTCTTTTGCAATAATTGCAAAATTGAAGACAACCTCTTTTGAACATTTGGCAACTTCCACATATGCCATGTTCCTATATTCTTGGGCTTCTAACCTCCTATGTCATGAGGATCCAAATCCATTTATAACCTTATCGCATCTTTATAACAACAATATGTGTTAGAACACATTTAAGACTCTCACCTAAGCTAAGATTCTAACTTAAGAAATTAAATAAACAACTAACAAAGGCTATTATTGTGACCTTAGTCCTAATGACTAACTAACCTAACCAACATGGAAAGAAAAGTTAAAACATAATCCAAAATGGTAAACCCTCATCTTAAATGTTATTAAACCCTAATAATAGATTCTAAAACCTAATCCTAACCGTATTCATATTCCTAAACACTAACCCTAACCCCAAAGCCTAACAATTATACTAACTATGGTATAAACCCCAACCCTTACTATAAGCTCCTAACTATAATACTAATCTTAGAACCTAAACCCTACTCTTATTCAAAAACATAACTCTTAACATAATATTAAACATTATGTAAACACTAACCCTAGTCCAAGACCTAATCGTTAACAACCTATCTTGAAAACCAAATTAAACATTAAAATAGATTGAACCCTATCCTTAACTCTAAATTGAATTACACATTTAAAACCATGTTGAATTATAATCTTAACACTCAATAAAATTATTTACCTTAACCCTAAACCTTCAACTAAGCCTTATATGAACCCCATCATAGTGAATTTTAAATTAAAAATTAACCTCAATTAGTGTTTTATCAAGTTATCACATTTCTAGAATTAATATGTCCTCATTGCATATGTACCCTAACTATATAATTTAATCCTAATCATAATCATAGTCTTAACCCTAACTTAAATATTTCCTTAACCAAACCCTAATATGAACCCTAAAAAAAGCCTAATTTGAACCCTAACCAAAGTGTAATCAGAATCCTAACATTTATTTAAATGGTCCATATGTACATATGTGTGTAATTTATTTAAATGTTCTTGAATTTAAATGTAATTAATTTTACTTTGAAATAATGTAGGTCATTGTGCATCATATGTATGTTGTATATGTGTGCAATTTATTTATTTTCCAAAAGTGTACTTTCATTTTATTTTCTTGAATTAAATTCTAGGAAAACATATATGTAGACTTTATTTGATAGTAAATAAAATCTTTTAGGTACATACATATATATAGATTTTTCATACATTATTACACATCACACATGGCAGATGCACCCATTCCCCTTGAGAAACTATTTGTACGAACTAATAAATAAATTCAAATGTTGCAAGATTCTATTAATAATCCGACTAGCTCCATTGTTTATAAGAACACATGTCAATCTATACTTCATAGCTTAATTACTATTAGGGATGACCTTCATGGTACCACTCCCCATGAATGAGATGTTGTAGAGGCCATACTTGAGGGGAAGAGACAAGAGGTTGGCTCTGGTCTTTCTCTCAAGGAAGTACAGGCTTTAGTGCCTAAAGCGACCCTGAAAAGGGAAGTTTTTCCATCTTATGCAGAGTCACAATATGTGAAGGGATACCAGGTTATGAGGTGTGATGATCCTGCCATAGCCGCATTGATATACCCACGATTTCTAGCTACTCAAGGTCGTTATCCAAATAATGATCAAATTCCATTGTATTTTTCATAGTAGATTTATGCTGAGGTTCGTTTGGGGAGGGAAGTTAATTACAGTGATTTGCCAGGACACCAAGGACAGAGGCTTGGTAGACTTGCTGATAGAGACGCGTATCGTCAAGTAGATCGTGAGAGGCCAGTACATAGGGTTATTGTTGGTCAGAGGGAACCTGTGATAGCTCCTTCATTGACTCCTCTTGTAGATGATGTTGTCCTCATTGACTCCTCTTGTAGATGATGTTGTCCGTAGCACCCAGATTTGAGGTGCCATTGATAGTGTGGGGGATATTGCAGCAGTTGCTACATCCATATTGAGAAATCAGGTTGGTCAGTACTTGATGTCTCGATGACACTTCAGATCATCAGTTGGAGCATCCTCTAGCGGGGCTGCACATGACATGTATACTGCAATGGGGATCCCTTCATAGTCTAGTCTAGAGAGACTTATAGGAGAGACATCACGAGTCACATTATCTAGTTTGGATGAGGATTTGTTGGATGCTGATGCATTTAAAGCAACACTGCATGATATCTCCATATCGAGTGTTAGGACTCGTGTGGGTACTGTCAAATTCACCCAGTCACATCATTCTAACCTAGACTGTGGCCATAGTGGCAGTGCTCATGAGGATACACCTACTAACCACTCTATTGGTGCAGATGGAGAGGCACAGGGTACAGACCCTTCAGTCAGTGCAAGGCACCAGTTTTCTAATGTTGACCTTGAGGATGTTGACTTCATCATGGCCACTACAGGTTACCTAGATTTGCTGACACATTATGATATGCCTTCCATGCCATCTCATTTGGTTAGTCCATTACATTTTTCATTAGAGAGACATGTGCATGTTGCAGATGTAGAGATGAGTTTGGACGAGATCCAGAAAAATCTTGATATCTTGGTCAATAGGATTGAGGCTAGGGAGTCTGAGTACTATCAGACGCCACCATCTACATAGGTATAAATTATCAGATTATATATATATTTAATGTTACAATTTAATTTATTTAAAAATTTTCAATATTTCATCTAGATGCATGTAAATTTACATTTTTATCTACAAGGGTATGCCTCTTGTTACTCTAGCTTTGAGCACTGACCGTAAACGTCATTGGGACTCACTTGATGATGACATCAGTAGTGGATAGGAGAGTTTTTAATTTATTGATATGTGTGTACACGTGCATAGTACATGTTTTTCCACACTTTAGTACATGTTTTTCCACACTTTATAACATGTTTTTCCTTTTCTATAGGGATCTGCACATCCTTCATAGCATGATGGCCACTCTGGGCATGACCTCTTAGTGAGGATTCATCATGATGAGTCCTAGGCACTTTCATATGTGATCTAGACATATTACATACATATGTATATTTTATAGATCTATTCTCTAGAGAGTAGATGGACACATGTATTGTACACTTTGATATATGTTTGACATGATTGACGTGCATGTTTCATGAGCTTACAGTACATTGATAGATCTATGTCTTATGTTTACAAGTACTTGATCTATGATTTATCTTTACATACTTGATCTAAATGATTGATGTTTCATGTGTATGTATGGTTTAAATATACTTTCACTTTATATGTACATGTTTGCATGTTATATACTTTCATAGATATGTATACTTTCACTCTAGATATACATTACAAGTTTCAATCTATTCAATTAATTGGCCTTAAACATGTGTTGGTATGTGTTATATGTACATGTGTACGTGATCCAACTTGATCTTGATGTTTGGAACATAAAATTAATGAACTTGATTAGATAACTTGATAAAATTAAATTATATGGACAAGAATTAGAATAGGGTAAATATTTACAAAATTGTTATGAAGGATAGGGTTGGGATAATTATTTACAATTAGATAGCTCGATAAAATTAAATTATATCCTAGAATTAAGTAATTACATAGTTCATGCACATGATATACACATTCATATTCCAACTAAATAAGTATGGACACATGATAAAATTTTAAAATAATTAAACACATCTTGAAGACATTTTTGAGATATATATTAATAAATTGTAAAAAATTGCTCCATTCACTACATGGGCACCGATAGGAAAGAATGGAGCTAAGAAAACCTCTGGTCTCACCCTTCACAAATTTAGTACATGTACATAAATATTTCATGTGTGTTTTAGACCACATAAAGTGGTTTGACTTGCTCTTGGACCACATTTAATATTCTCTCATGGTCATCAATATCAAGTCTCCACTTACAAACCCCAAGTCCAGTCACTGGATGAAGAGATAGGACACTGGTAATTACAAGATGGCTATAATGATAAACCTTGTTGTTAGTTTGATAATCAATAAAATGGTTCCCATGTTTTAATATTTTGACTTGCTTCAAATATGTTCCTTACACAACAACTGAACCTGCACATACAAGTTCAACAACATATATAGATCTAGACATGTGAAATTGTATGTATCATAAAGTAAACCTCAATTGTAATAAATTAAAAACAAACATGTACACTACTAACCTATTGGAAACATAATTTCATCGCTTGTTTTATTCTTTTTTAGCTTCATCCTCTCCTTGGTGCAACATAATAAATAGTAACTAACACATTCCACATTTCCAAGCTCTATTATTACTGTAAAAACATGTCCTGCAAAATATGTTTTCAATTTGAGGTCTCTAAATATAAATTAAACATCTACATGTGTGTTGAATAGTAAATAAGAACATGTGTACACATGCGAGCGCTATTTACA
>MU226909.1:5263545-5293817 GCA_018584345.1 Thuja plicata
AACATACAATGAAGTATGCACTCGGTTAGGAGATTTACAAAAGACTGTTAAGTCTACCCGGTTAAAGGATTTACAAACTGATTCAACTGTTAGGATGAAACAGTAGATCTTCACTTACAACTTTATTTTTGATAAGATCCTTTGTGTACTGATCTCCTTCTGAGATAGATATCTCAATTCTGCTCCTTTACTGACTCTGCAAAAATATTCTGTTCTGCTGCCTTATTGCAGTCTCTGCTCTACTCTTTCTAATTTCGCATATCCATACTTTCACATTGATTCCATATTTCAGATGGTATAATACATTACATATATATACCGTCCATAATTACAATTTACATTTCACAAAGTCGGCCTCATACAAATTAATAACATAATCTTATTCTTAAGTCGGCCTTACACAAGTAAACAAAACATTACTGAGTCGGTAGAAGCTCGGTTCCTTAAGCTGGCTCGGTGATCTTCTGATACTCGACATCCACTACAATACTCGGCATCGTCATGCTCTCAGTAAGAGTAGAAGCTCGGTCCATACTAGTCCCGAAGTGTAGCTTGGAACACGGTAGCTGTGGTGACTCAGTAGATATAGTGTCACTCAGTAACCGCTGGTGACTCGGTGATAACTGACTTCTCGGTTGTTTTCAACTGATGACTCGGTAGATGGTGAAGCTCGGTGACTACTGTCTGCTTGGTACATGTTGCTTTTCTCGGTAACCACTGAATTGTTCATATGCTCGGTGACCAGTGTTCAGCTCGGTATGAACTGTTTAACCGTTGAATGCTCGGTATAAGCTGTGGACTGAGTGATGAGCTCGGTAAGCATTCAGAATTGAATAAGTGTTTTCACTAAGTGTTTTCACTGATGACAAATATATCATAATTCCAACATTATTTATCTTTACAAAATGTCTTTAATCTTTCAAACATCGCTTGTCCAATCTTAATGTATGGATTTGAATTACAAAATGAGAGATACAATTCATGTTGTGTGTTTTCCAACCAATATTTTGTGTGCTAAAAATACTCCTTAGGCCCAGTCCTCTTCTTGATAACATCTCTTGTATTTGGTGAAGGATGAGTATGATCAGTCCAAAATGTCGTAACCAAGTTCCTAACTGTTTCATTAATCCTATCAGAGCATAAAACTCTACACATTAGTGCCCAATTATCTTCCAATGTAGTATCATCCAAATATATTCTCCTTTTCAAATAATGTCCTAGTGTCTTCCTACTGTACCCGATATGAGATGAAAGTGAAGAAATTTGTCTTTTTTGGGACATGTTTTTATTTAAAATAGATTTCAAGATCACTCTTCTTGAAATAGACTTATCTGCAGATCTAGTTGTTTTCCCAATGGAATGTAAACCGTCCTTAACACTTTCAACAATATTTTTATGTACATTAGACATTTTTGTCCTTTTCAAGCTTGCATCTACACCCAAAAACTTTAATGACTCTTTTAACTCATCTTTAAGAAGTGTAATTGATAATAGTTGGGCTTTTTCAAGTGTATCAAGATTCTCAAATTATGCAATTATTTCCTTAGAATTTTTATTCAATGCCCTCTTCGTAGTATTTATGGTTTGTTTAGCATAATCTCTCAATTTTTCCACATCCATTTCGATTAAATGATCTACGCTTTTATGATTAATTTTTCTCTTCAACTCTTGGGCTAGATTAACATTCTCATTTGTTGTTTGTACTTGGGCTGCAAATAAAACAAAAAATTCTCTTAGTAGGTCATCTTAAGGGGAAACACCCAAAATGCATAATTAACTACTAAGAGACTAAATTGAAACACAGAGAGAGAGAGAGAGAGAGAGAGAGAGAGAGATGTGTACTTTTTTAAGATGCTAATGGTTGTACTTTTTGAGCTTGTTGACCTTGCGATGACCCTTCTCCAACTTCTAAAGGTTGGGCTTGTTCACCTTGAGATAACCCTTCTCCAACTTCATAAGGTTGTGCTTCTTGAGAATTTCCTACATGCAAAGATATAATTAGGTCTTCTTTATCAAACTAGGTATTGCAATATCATGCTTACATGTTTCATTAAGACAAGTCATAATCATCAACTTAAAATATGGACAAAGAGAGAGATAAAGAGATATAGACATGTACCTTGTTTATTCTGATAATATCTTTCCCGGGCTTCTTCACATAGTATGTGTTCAGTATCTTCTAAATAATGTCATGCACTCTTATTTAGCCTTCTCTTTTTATTTCCCATCACAAGTTGTAGAATTATCTTCCTTTTCCAAATTGCGAAGTATTTTGTGACTTTTGAGTTAACAAGATGACAAAAACATATATTTATTTATATATAATAATTCTGAACCTGAAACGACACCAAAGAAGCTGACATAGGTTTCTATTGAAATTCATCTTTGACTTTCAATAGAAACATAACATTTTCTATCGAAAGTGCTTCGCTAAATGTTGCGGAAAATCCAAATCATGAAACTACTTTTGATAGAAAGTAGTTTCGATTGAAACTAATTAGTTTCAATCGAAACTACTTTCTATCGAAACACCCAAAAATGATGCCATCTGCAAAGGTTCTCAACAATATCCAATTTTCATGGCTTTGGGGCTCAAGCATGGGGATCAAATGGAATAATAGGGACACCTCCTTTTGCATTGCACAAGTACTCTAAACAAGCTTTCTAACGAATATAGATTTGACAAATTTTGAATTAATTAGGTCTATGTATTTTGACGTGCATCAGATGTAGGTTTTTTATCAAATATAAACTTCCAAGTTTGAAGTTCAATGAAAAATAGTAGAAAATAGAAAAAAAAAATGAAAAATAACAATGCCCTCCGGTTTTGAGTCTTCTTTCTATCAAAAAAAATTTGAATTTCGATAAATACACAAGTTATCAACTACGCAGTCAAGGTATGTCAAAATTACGGTTGACTCTACTTGAAACGTTCATAAAATATGCAATAATCATGATAATGTCATCAAACCAATTGCATGCCCTCCATATGGATGTTCAAAAACCAAATTCAAAAGAAGCACATTGATATCTATTTTATAAAAAAAAATTATGTTGTACGAAGTCATTGTACCTTTTTGAAAAGGACATTTTCAGCAACATAGCAATTTTAGTGGGAGAAAAAAACCCATTAAAATCAATTCAAAATAAAATTTAAAAAAAAATATTTAGAATCTAGATAGAAAATCCTAAAAGACTCTAGTTTACTTCATCTTCCGATTTCAAACAGTTTAAAGACAATATGCATCCGAATGTGAAAGTTTTTCTCAAAATGTAGACTTCAATGTCCGTTTAGGAAAAAAAGTGTAACCCACTATTGTGGTATCACCTGATTATCGTTATCATTATCGTTATTTTTATCATTATCATTATCGTTATGATTATCGCTATCATTATTGTTATTTTTATCGTTATCGTTATCATTATCATTATCGTTATCGTTATTGTTATCATTATCGTTATCGTTATCATTATCGTTATCGTTATCGTTATCATTATTATTATCATTATCATTCTCGCTATCGCTATCGTTATCATTATTGTTATTGTTATCACTATCATTATCATTATCATTATTATTATTGTTATTGTTATCATTATCGTTATCGTTATCGCTATCGTTATCGCTATCATCATCATCATCATCATCATCATCATCATCATCATCATCGTCGTCGTCGTCGTCATCGTCGTCATCGTCGCCGTCGTCCTCATCATCATCATCATCATCATCATCATCATCATCATCATCATCATCATCATCATCATCATCATCATCATCATCATCGTCGTCATCATCATCCTCATCATCGTCGTCGTCATCATCATCATCATCATCATCATCAGCACCACCACCACCATCATCATCATCATCATCATCATCATCATCATCATCATCATCATCATCATCATTATTCAAGTACAAGTATAGACATCAACACATATACACACATAACTAAATACAAGCCATCAATGACAAACATACACCATAATGTCAATCTTCAAAAATATCCATAATGTTGAGGGTTGACATAAATGACAAAACCATATTAAGAATCAACAATTTCTGTCTTTGTTCATGGGAACACTCATGTAATGGAAAAATCATTTGCACTCTTAGCTACACTTTTTCTCATACTTTGACATTAAGGAAAAATGGTAAACGTCTTCGCTACAATTTTTACTCTTTAATTACAATTCAACTAAATTATATCCCTCTTATACATGTTTCACACATTAAAAAAAACCAATAAACTATGTAATCTCCCTGGGTGATACCCATATCAGATCATCGAACAAGATATAGTCTTGAATTTTGTCGCTTGGATAGATGAATCATATTATGCATCTAATGATAATAGAGGGGTGTAACAACCCATACATTCTACTTGAGATACGTGAATTTATCCTTTGAAAGTTACTAGAGGAGAATGTCTCAAATCTTATATTTTATAGGAACATATTTGAATCTAAATTTCAGCTCTGTGAGCTTCTCTCTTATAAGATTTTAAATTATACTAATAGTTTTCATCTTTTAATTCATCGTCATATTAATTGAAATATTTGTAGAGATCATATTGCGATAAATGATTGGATATGTTCATCATATACCACCTTGATGTCTCTCAATGATTGCAACATTCACAATATGTGGATGAAACAAGATGTCACAATAATGTACTCAACTTATTTTTTGGATAAAGATAATATTTATACTTCTTAATGAAAAAAGATACCAATCTATCTCCAAATAAAATATACTACCACTAGTACTTCTCTTTCAATCTACATAACCAATCCAATCAGCATCAATATATGCATTTGAAGATAGGTCATCATTCTATTTATACCGCATACATGAATATACTTTGAATAGCCTTCTCAGGAGATTTTTAAGATCATCTTTATATATTTTAACCAAACATACCACATGCATAATATCAGGTCTAGATGAAACTTCAAATAATTTTTTTCAATGAATCATATCCTATAAAGAGTTCAAGTAACTTGAGGTGACTCATAATCCTTTCTCAAATAAAACTGGAGACCCATAGGAGTACTCAAAATTTAAAATCCTCTATACCAAATTTCATCATCATCTCTTAAAAATATACTTAGGTTGAGAATTAAATATACCATCATCTATTTGAACAACATAAAGTCTAAGGTATAAAGATAACTCAGTAATCATAGAAATCTCAAATTGTTTTGATATCTCTTCTATAAATTTCCTACATATACTATCATCTCCATGAATGATAATGTCATCAAAATATACTAAAACAATAAAAAAATTACCTCCTCCACTTTAATGTAAAAATTTATATCGACGGTACCTTTCGTGAAATGTTGGTAAAGCAATTACTTATCCAAATTGCATACTAGACCCTAGGAACTTGCTTTAGAACATACAAGGAATTTTTTAGTCTACCTAAAATGGTTTTATTTTATCATAGTTATAACACATTTTGCTCTTTGTATAATTCTTCCTCTTGATTTCAATTCAAAAAAATTTACTTGACATCTATTTGATAAACGTAAAATTTCTTGAGTTGAAAAATGTAAGGATAATTTAGATTTCTTCCATATTAACCAGTAGAGAAAAGGCCTCAAATATAATTCCTTCAACTTGTGAATTATCATTTTCAAACCAAATTTTTCTTATTCCTTTTCACTTCTCCTTCCTCATTCAGTTTGTTCTAGAACATCTACTTTTTTCTATGAAATTCTTATATGCTAGTATAGGGACTAATTCCAATGAATAATTATTGTCAATTTAATTTATCTCTTCTTCCATTTATTGCAACCATAATTCATCCTTTTCATCATTACCAAAGGTCTTTGGCTCTATCTTTGATACTAGATAAAGACTCACTTATTCACTTTATTTGCAAGTCTTCTCATAGTCTACACTCCTCCATTCTTGCTAACAATGAACAAATATTATGAATGACTCCTTTGGACATACTTGGTTGTAGTCCTAGGGGATTTCTTTGATATTTTTTCACTTTTTTCATCTCTCCTCCTCCTCCACCTCCTTCTTCTTCTATGTATTGATGTTCTTCCAATTATTATAAATTCCTTAAGTTCTCATGTTATTAGACATTAATTTTCATAGATACTGTAACATTTCAAATTTCAATAATCCTTTGAACTCTCTTATTGTAGCATATATAGACATGGCTTCTGGTTGACTGATGTGGAGGAAATCAAAACACTCTTTTTCTCCATAGAAATCTTCAGTTCACATTATTCATTTGCATTCTTCATCGAAGATTGCCATGCCATCATCATATTCATATGCAAAAATACGTTCACCACCTTTTCAAATTGGTCACTGATTCTCTCTTGGGCCACCGACCAACAAGAGAGAATCTTCCTCTGCTTATCTTGCAATCCTATTGAACCCCATTACCATGTGGTTGACTCAATACAAGCATACACCTATGCACATAAGTCCGCCACCTTTTGCATTAACCAATGCTGTGTTCAAAGACATGATGATTGTCGGCCCTCCTTGCATGCCAACTCCAACTTGAGTAGACCATACCACACTACTCCCACAACCTTTCTCTCACTTAATGGTCACACTCAAACCATGGTCGTATTCACTGGTCTTTTTAGGAATGATATTTGTTATCATTCAGTTTCTTCAAGTACCAAGTATTCTACAATACGCCACTCCCGTGGGTCTTCTTCAAAATGATACCCGCC
The DNA here is from genome assembly GCA_018584345.1 of Thuja plicata. Lineage (NCBI taxonomy): Eukaryota > Viridiplantae > Streptophyta > Pinopsida > Cupressales > Cupressaceae > Thuja > Thuja plicata. The sequence goes on from MU226909.1 coordinate 5,270,260, forward strand.
ACCTTTCTGCCATTATCAAAGATTGATAACTCTAAATTATAAAAAATTACAACTGTTGGGTGGGAATGATAACTACTATCATTCGGTTGTTCTCAAAACACTCATCTCTGCTCATAGAGCTCACGGGTTTGGTTCCTGGTCATGTGGGTGTTCATGAAGGCCGCCACCTTTTGCGATGCAGCTTGCACACATGGTGCCCACAAAAAGTTCCATAATGGTTTATGTAGACCATTCCACTTTCATGCACTCAAGTGCAACTAGAATCAGAACTAATTGGTTGCCAAATAGAATGCCTCCCATTATCTCGATTTGGGACTGTTGTAAAACAAAAACCGAACCATAAGAAAAACTGATTCTTTAATATCATTTTTAGCCAACTTCGAATGGCCCAACACATTAACCAAATACTTCCTCTGCAAAATAGTCATGGCTCCCAATATCATTCCATCCTAACTATCAAATTAACATATCATCAAACTATTAAATATCGATTACTCATAACTTAGAACCCGAAACTTGGGAACTCAAAATAACCATAATCGATTGCATAAACAACATTAACATTCACGGTAGAGAGACACCTCAAAAATGATTAAGAATAATAGGAATCCATTAAGACTTTCTGCAATTACAAAATGAATGGCTCTCTGGTTGTCGCCAGAGAGCCATTTGGGTTTTTCTCTCCTTTCTTACTCTATTCCCAACCTAATCTCCCTATCAACTATCGACTCTCTCTACTTTTCTCCTCCCTTTTTATTACACAAAGATGTGTATTAAAGACCATCTTGGATACTTACAACTGTACACTTTCCATGCCTATTCGGTTACATGCTTGTCTCTCAAAGAGATTCTAGGGAGTTATGAATTTTAATGTCTCCTCATAACCGTTTCCATGAATACATAGTGTTGTCGAATAAAGACAATCACAAATGGGTACAAATGCCATAGGATCCATTATGACATACATTATAATGTAATTTTGATTAATTGATGCATGTCTTAGACATGGTCCTACCAAAACCTAAATGCCTAATATATTACAATACTATGAAACTTGTCATAAATGGCATGAGTTGAGGTGCTCCCGCACCATTGACTAACCATGGAATATTCCTTCATAATATCTTGACTTAAAAATTACCATGAATTATTCATCTCTCCTAAAACATTATTTTCAACCAAAAATTCAGAAATACTTTAGGGTAGAAGGTCTTCCGTACCACATCACATAAGAGTACGTAGAGAAGTTTATGCTAATTTCACTTTGTTGAAAGTAGATTCTAATATATAAAAACTTGTTTTTCCAAGTACACACTGGTGGTACCATAAATTTTGATAATTTAGAATTCCCAATCCATTATCAAGAAGCATATTTCTCCATAAAAAAAAAAGATCAAATGAAGGAAGCTTTATGACACAAATAAATAGAACTAACTAATCGAAGCCTTCAGAAAATGGTAGAATTTAGACCTTCTACAAAGATGATTTTGATAGAGTATAAAGATGGTTGTATTTTAAAAATCTAAAAACAACCCAATTTAGGAAATCAAATTTCCTATCTCCAACATAAATATTAGCTTTTCACGAGGTGTTTTGGATTTTCAACCAAAGACAAATTCGAAAGTTAGGTAGTTATTTTTTAGTTAGTTTATTGTTTTTTCAAAATAATTTGTAATAAGAGTTGTGTATTTTCACCCTAAAAAGGTGTGAAAGCCACACACACACACACACACACACACACATATAATGTAAAATGTAAAGAGAAGGGAATACAATATAATACAATTTCACATATTTGGATAGTTTTTAATCAACAAGTATAACATAGGCCGAGATGTACTATTTTTTCAAAATCAATTAAGATAAGTCCTTTTTCTTTCACATGTGTAATAGTTTCATTATCATTTTACATTTAGTCCCTCAAATAAACAAATAGAACTTCTTCAAAGTGATAGTTTGATGCGCATGCTTCCTGATTTGATTCATAGTCTATATTTTCAATTGGTTTTCTCATTTTGCATGGTTAAATTCCATTGACTAAGGCCTTAGTCAATTGGTCTGTCATCTAAGAAGTATTACCCATTTGAAATATCTCTGAATCTATTTTAGGTTGCATGTACATTCCATAACACCTTTGAAGTGATAAGTTTTCTTGTAAAATTGTCTCTGAGGTTGAACATAAGATTGGAATGATCTTGACTCTATTGCCTATGGTAGAATAAGGCACTGGTCTAATCATTATTTTTATTATAGTTATTGAGTTCATTATTTATAGTTTTTTGATATCTTATCTATCTATTCATTTCAAATTACATACACATTTACTAAACATTCTTTCAATTACTTAAAGTATTTCAGTTTATAGTTCATGGTATATTGCTTTCTATTAGATTTATTTCAAGTTCCTTTCCATACTTGAGAGAGAAGGTTGAAGTGTTTCTTATCTGCTATAAAAATCTTGGTAACTTGAAGGATAAGTCAAGGTATAGGCCTACCAGCCTTGGATTTGCAGAGCCAGAATTGCAAAAGTTCCAACCTTGCCTTGGTTGTGACTTTTTATTTGGCAAAATCACTCGGGTTTCCCAACATTGGATTGGCAAGTCCATAGGAAATCCAATTTGTTGATTTGAGCACCAACAAATTGGCGAATCTGTTGGGGAGTTGTTCAAAAGAACATTTTTATATTTTACCTAGAATCTCTGGTGATATATTTAAGACTCTATTGGGAGAAAAGAACTCAGAAGATAGTAAGTATTTTCCTTCTGATAAGAAGGTGGCGACTCTATTGAACAAAGCATTTTCGTCAGTGACTCTACTGAGGGAGAAGAATCAAAAGGAGATGGTGGATTTTTTTTCAAATGTATTCATCATTTCAAAGAAATCCTTTTATTCCATATGGTATCAGGCCATTGGATCTTAGGAGATTTAAATGCATCCTAAATAATTTATCCCCTAAAATTTCACAAGTTCTACAAAAGTTGCATGGAAAATGGGATGAATCAACACTACAACACTTGGATGCATTTTATACATTCATAGAATAATATGAGGTTTCTAAAAAGGATTGGGTAATGAGGCTATTTTTCAGGACGTCAAAAGATAATGCCAGACAAGTATATGAATCACTACCCACACAATGTATCTCATCATGGAGACAGTTTGAGAAATAGTTTGTTTATACGTTTCATGATGCCAGTGGTGAAGAAGACAACATGTACTATGAACAATATGAAGACCAAAGTTGCAGTATAGAAGAAGATCCAAATTACATTGTGGAAGAAGAATTGTACATGTCCCCTTTGAATACATTCTTCAATTTGGAAAGATATGAAGGAGAATCTGCAATACATTTGTTCATGAGAATGATAAGGATTTATTAGAAAATACCTTTAGATATTAGGCCTTTTGGAAGGGAATTAATTCATAAACTTCATGATTTAGGAATATATGATGATTCTCAACTGATAATTTTTATTGAGAAAGTATGTGAGGAATTAAGAAAAGAAAAGAATAATGGCATAGAGGAAGAATCTTACATGTCCCCTTTAGATACATTCTTCAGTTTTGAAATATATAAAGGTGAACCTGCACTACATTTGTTCATGAGAATGATAAAGATCTATCAGGAAATGCCTTCAGATATCAGGCCTCTAGGAAGGGAATTAATTGATAAAATTTGTGAGTTAGGATTCTACCATGATTCTCAACTATTAGTTTTTCTTGATAAAATATGTGAGGTATTGAGGGAAGAAAAGAATGATGACATAGAGGAATAAATTTTGGATCAGGTTGAAGAAGAATCTATACATGATGAGATGTGTATGGAAACATGTATCAATGACCATGAGGAAGAAGATCTTCTCAATACTGAATAAATATCATATTTACTAGAGATTGAATATCAAAAACATATTGAGAAGAGTGGTCAAATTTTTTTCTCAATGCACCATGATAAAAAACTTGATGGATCAATACATACTCAGGGGGTACTAGATGAAGAAGAAGATAAACTTCAAGAATCAAATAATGAAGATGAAATAGAACAGCATACAACATATGAACGCAAATAAGTATTAGATGAGAACTCTCATTTAGATATGCCTGAGTTCTCTATATCCTTGAATCCATTATTTGAAGAATATTTTCTATGCAATCAAGTCCATCAACACCATGATAAAGATAGTGGGCCTAGTCATCATTTTGAAGATGATGGAACTCAAAATATGTATGATGAAGTGTATTTAGAAAGTAAGACATGCATTATTTCATCCTATGAGAAGAAGTTATATCAAACATGTTAAGATGAGATGGAATCAAACTGACATAATGAAGAGAATGTGTTGAAGATTAGTTCTAAAAATTATCTGAGTATCCAATCTGATCAAATTCTTGATAAGAAGGAAGTTCCTAAATGTGAGTTATCTCCAAATCCTTTTTGTGAAGAAAACAACATCTTGAGTATAGGGAAGATTGTATACATAAAGGAATCGAAGTAGAAGAGCTTAATCTAGTTACTTGTAGGGTTGATCAAATGCATGAGGATATTCTATTTAGCAAGGAATATAGTGCACCTGCTGACTTTTCTAAAGGTAAACAAAAGTCAAAGCGTGCTAATAAAGTAATGAATGTCATCCATGAGAATGGTGGCATCGTATTCCAGAGATCCAAAGTATTACATGATCAGAATTATGTGTTTGATAGAGGAAAGTAGTAGTGTTCAATTTTTTGGGAGGAGGCCTGGGGCCACCCAATTTCACTTTGCATTAGATTAAGTGTGGATACTTGGTAGGCTTCTCAAGAGATAACTGGAATCTCGATATGCTCACAGGGAGCATACATCCCCAAAAAGAGACACTAGTGGTACCCTAATTTTTGATAATTTAGAAGTCCCAATCAATTATCAAGAAGCATGTTTCTCTATAAAAAAAAAAAGATCAAAGGAAGGAAGCTTTATGACACAAATAAATAGAACTAACTAATCAAAGCCTTCAGAAAATGCTAGAATTTAGACCTGCTACAAAGATGATTTTGACAGAGGATAAAGATGGTCGAATTTTAAAAATCTAAAAACATCCCAGTACGGGAAATGAAATTTCCTATCTCCAATAGAAATATTAGCTTTTCATGAGGTGTTTTGGATTTTTGACCAAAGCCAAATCTGAAAGTTAGGTAGTTATTTTTTAGGGTTTTTCAAAATAATTTGTATTAAGAGTTGTGTCTTTTCACCCTAAAAAGGTGTGAAAGCCACTCAAACACATATATATACATAATGTAAAATGTAAAGAGAGGGGAATACAATATAATACAATTTCACATATTTTGATAGGTTTTAATCAACAAGTATAACATGGACCTGGATGTACTATTTTTTCAAAATCAATTAAGATAAGTCATTTTTCTTTCACATGTGTAATAGTTTCATTATCATTTTACAATTAGTCCTTTGGATAAACGAATAAAACTTCTTCAAAGTGATAGTTTTATGTACATGCTTCCTGATTTGATTCATAGACTATATTTTTAATTGGTTTTCTCATTTTGCATGGTTAAATTCCATTGATTGGGGCCTTATTCAATTGGTCTATCATCTAAGAATTATTACCCATTATAAATATCTCTGAATTTGTTTTAGAAAGCATGTACATTCCATAACACCTTTGAAGTGATAAGTTTTCTTGTAAAACTATCTCTGAGCTTGAACATAATATTGGAATGTTCTTGACTCTATTGCCCATGGTAGAATAAGGCACTGGTCTAATCATTATTTGGATTATAGTTATTCAGTTCATTGTTTATAGTTTTGTGATATCTTATCTATCTATTCATTTCAAATTACATACACATTTACTAAACATTCTTTCAATTACTTAAAATATTACAGTTTATAGTTCACTATATATTGCTTTCTATTAGATTTATTTCAAGTTCCATGTCATACTTGAGAGAAGTGTTTCTTATCTACTATAAAAAGCCTTGTAACTTGAAGGATAATTCAAGGTATAGGCCTACCAGCCTTGGTTTTGTAGAGCCAGAATTGCATAAGTTCCAACCTTTCCTTGGTTGTGACTTTTTAGTTGGCCAAATCACTCAAGTTTCCCAACATTGGATTGGCAAGTCCATAGGAAATCCAATCTGTCGATTTGAGCACCAACACACACTTGGAAGATTACCTTCTTTTAACATTTTCCTTTCCATCTCTTGAATTTTTCTATTATTTTTTTGTACTACCTCATTTTCTTTAAGAACCTCTAAGAGTGGACAAATATGTCCTAATCTCATGCTCTTTACAGTAAATGTCAAAATAACTAAAATTAAATTCACTTTCTTTATCAAACCTTATACATTTGATATGAACATCTAATACATTCTCGAAAATAAATTTAAAGGATTTAAACAAGATGTAGAGATTTTTATTTTTATTTTAAGAATTTAATTTGAGTCTTTATATAATAGTCATCAATAAACAACACAAATTACCTTTAACTATTAAGTTCTTCATGTTTGGTAGGTCTGCATAGGTCAATATGTATAATCTCTATACAGTTTTTGGAGGATTAATCATTTGTTTCTTCAAATTTCTTGTAGTCTACTTTCCCATTACTCATTCCTAGCATAAGGTGCATTACGCTTCATGACCCTTGATATATATCTTGCTAATTAAGTATAGTTGACATTTACCATGTTGTCAAAGTTGATTTAACTCATCCTTTTATTCGATAGGAGTTATTTACTTGTTTATTACATCAAACAACTTCTTCCATTAGCCTCCTTTTGATGAAAAACATTCCCATTATTAGTTCCCTTTTAAATTACTCTCCCAAAGTTCCATTTTTTGATTTCACAACCTTTCTCATGAACTATGCGATTATATCCCTTTTTGTGTATAGCTTTTAAAGGTTAGCACCCATTAATTAGTAGGATCTAAAACCTATTTGGGCCTCATTTTACTGATTTCATTGATTTTGGATGTGTTTATGCTTTATTTTCCCTCCTTTCTCTCTTCTTTTCACTGATTCCCTCAATAATTTTTTGGCCCTTCAAATATGCCTCAAAATCTACCCTCCTAGGTATAGGTCAAAGTTGGTTTGACCTATACTAGTTATAGTTTGTGTTGGGTATTAAGGATACTAGCAAGGTGGAATAAATCTTAAATTGTCCTACACCTAAGTCTTCTACAAAGGTAAGGAGCTTCCATGGTTTAAGATAATTCTCTAGGAAGTTCATCAGACAGTTTAGTGAGACATGTGGACTAGTATTAGACACAATCAAAGGAGGCATGAAGACCAAATTTTAGTGGAATGAGCAAGATAACATAGATTTTGAGATTTTGAAGAGAAATATATCTACCCAACCAATCTTGGTACTTAGTATTTTGGGGAATTTATTCATGGTTCAGTGTGATGCCAGTAACACTGTTATTGGAGAAGTCTTAAGTCAAGAAGACAAACCAGTGGTTTTCCATAGTGAAACCTAAGTGATGTAAAAATTAAGTACCCCTCATATGACCTAGAGTTGTATGTATTGGTTCAAGCCTTGAGGACATGGATACACTACCTCCTTCCTAAGGAATTTCTTGTCTACATAGACAATCAAGCTTTAAGATTTCTAGAGTTACAAGACAAGTTAAGTCACAAGCTTATGAAATGGGTAGAATACATTCAAGACTATACATTCAAAATTAGCCATTAGAAAGGGCTACAAAATCAGGTGGAAGATGCATTGAGAAGATGATTGGTGATTGTCCAAGAAATACAACTAAGGAGCATTGGCATAGACAGTTTTAAAGAAATTTATCTAGAAGATGATGACTTTTGAGATGCTTATAAGATGTGTAAAGACTTTCAAAATCATTTCCATAGTGAGTATTGTAAACTTACTCTTCAAGAAGGTTTTTTTTTTAGGGGAGGGAAACCATTTGTGCCTAGAGGTTTAGTGAGAGACAATATAATGCAAGAGAAACATAATGGGTCACTGAGTGGACATTTTTGTGTTAACAAGACTTTAGAGTTGGTCAAAAGATAGTACTAGCCTAAGATGAATAAGGACATTCATAAATATGTAGAGACGTGTATATTGTAAGAAACCCAAGGGCACTTCCTCAAATGTAGAGTTGTATCAACCCTTTCCATTCCCAAATAGATCTTGGGAGTGTCTTAGTATATACTTTGTGGTTGGAATCCCTAAGACAAAATAGGGTTTGGACAATATCTTTGTAATTGTGGACAGATTTAGTAACATGGCCCATTTTGTTCCATGTAAAACAACCCATGATGCATCATACAAAGATAATATTTTATTTAGAGAATAATTCAAGATCCGTGGACTACCCTTGAGTATTGTATTAAATAGAGACTCCAAATTTATGAGTCATTTCTGGAAGAATTTGTGGAAAATCTAGGTACCAACCTCTCTTTTGGTTCTACATACCATCCTCAAATATATGGGAAGAATGAAGTTGTAAATAGGATTTTGGGTAACCTACTAAGGTGTCTCACTAAGGAGAATGGATTGAAATGGGACCAAATAATTTCTCAGGAAAAATTTTCCTATAATGAAACCATAAAGAAATCCACATGTAAAATTCCCTTTGCAGTGGTCTATGGGATTTAATCCAGAGGCATATGTGAACTAAGATAACTAGGGAATAGTGTAGTGAGAAGTGGTTATGCAAAGGAATTTTCTCAGTCTATGAAGGAGGTACATGATACAGTTAAACAAGCACTTGTGGACATTACTACAAATACAAAGAATAAAGTGGATGAGAGAAGGAAACTTATTTAATTCTAAGTTGGAGATCTAGTAATCGTTCACTTGAACAAGGCTAGGTTCTAGAAAGGTGGAGTTACCTGCAGATATAAGACTTTCTCGAGTGTTTAATGTTAGAGATTGTGTATCGTACAAAGGACCAGTTTGAAAAGGAGATCATAGCCAAATAGATGATCAAGGACCAAGGTGTACATGTAGTATATGATCAAATGGAAAGGAAAGGAAGTTTCAACGACTACATGGATGTTGGATATAGTCTTTCATAAGTTGGGCATAGATCCTAACTTGATCCCTTCTAATGGGATTTGACTTATTTTTGTTTAGGGAAGAATGGTGCAGGAGAACCTAGGGTTCATAGCCCTTAATTTGTGTTGTGTTGTGTTGTGTTTCCTTTTAGTTGTTAAATAATTTTAGGGAGGTTTAGGATGAATTTGAAATTTTTTAGGAGTGTTTAAGTTTGATTTTTGGAGGTTTTGGTCCTAGTGACCTTTGTAATGTCCTATTTCACAAAATGAGTCAAAATGTGGGTTGGGAAACCAAGATGCTTAGCGGGACATTTTTAGGTTTTTTTGAGTCATGAGACATGATTTTAGACCTTTTTTAATCCATCCATGGAGGTGGAGGAATGAGAGAGAAAAATTGAGAAAAAAATGTAAAAGGTTGCTTGAGCAACATTTGTAACTTTTGAAAGTTGCTCGACAACTGTTCTCAAAAAGTTGCTTTGTGAAAAAAATTAGTTTTTGATCAATTTGAACAGGTTCCTTGGATAAAGGAAGGATATTTAAGGAATTTTTTGGTATTTTTCAAGGGTTGGATGACTTTAAATTACCTTTTGAATCAATTGAGAAGTTGCGAAACTTTGCACAATCACATTTTTTGTGTTTTCTACTTCATACCTATATAGATTGAATTGTTAAAAAATATCAATGTAATTATCTCTTGATAGTTGTTTACTAGTTCTTTGTGTAGTTTTTTTTTTTTTTCTTTTTTAATTCTATTTTGTAGTTGTAAATAAAACTTCTTCTAGTTTTGAGTTCTCTGGTCCATTCTGGACTCTATATAGAAAAATGGCTCCTTAGTGAATTTCCCACCGTGGAAAAAACCTATGAATTGGAGGAATAAAAGAGGGTTCATTCTATATATGTTTTATTTTGTTTTTATTTGTAGAGTTTGCATTGGATATTTACGATCTCTTTCCCTAGGCGATCTTGGCAATAGCTTGACTAGGGAAAAAGAGAAACAAAGAGTTGTATCTTGCGGAGTTGGATTGAAAAGTGAAATAAATTTGGTAGAGGATGGTTTGAGGGAATTTATTAGACCCTTAGGGAAATGGTCGAGGCTAATAAAACCAATTCATCATGTGTTATGAAGAATTCCAAAGACTACACCAATTAGCTCTACTTTAAATGACACAATCCCTAAGACTTTTGAGGTACCATACAGAGGAGCTAATGAACTCTAACCCTATAAATCCATTGATTTTTCCAAAAGGGTGTCCAAATATGATAATATTTTGGGGGCTTGTTTATACAATTTATAATTAAATCTAGTTTTGAAGCCTCGGTAGGGCTACAAGAAGCCATTAGCCCTATTCCTAATTTATAGGAATTTGATTAGTGAGTGAATGAGTTCTGACTCAATAATTTTAGGAATGGATTCAAAATATCTAATGTAAAGTGATCACAACCCATTTAGACTCAGTGATTTGTTTTCACAGGAATGGTGGAATCTACCCTTGTAGATTCAGTGAAATGTGAAAGCATAAGTTTGTACATAGGCTCTTGGATTATGGGGTATTTGAACCTGGTGTTCCACCATTTGATTAGGGTTTGAGAATAAGCCCTATTGGGTATAGGGAAAGGCCTATTTTTGAGTCAAGATGACTCTTTGAAGAGAACCTCTATCACTTAGGGGGTAGGGTTCCCCATGTGCTGAAAAACTTATTATCAGCTGAATCAATTCCTTAGCAATTTTGATCAATTCATCCAGCTATATGAATTGATCATGAAAATGAATCAAGAGATATCAAATTCACTCCTCCTTGAATATATTTGGCAAGTGAAAAATTTATGTCAAACCCTTCATATCAACATGTTGGAACTGATCTTTAAGTTCACCATTGCTGCACATTGCTAAGTACTCCTTCTATATTATCTCATTATGTAGCTCAACAATATTGCAATGAATAAATGTTCATACTTCTTTGATCATCATAACTCGAGGTTAAATTAGTCACAGGGAACCATTTTTTTGAACTTCTGGTGTCTTTATTTGGTGTAGCTTATGTTTAGGTTTAACCTCATTTGTTATCTTGGTAGTTTACCCACTGGGGTAACCTAGTTTACTGATGCATAGACATTACAGGGAAATAAAAATACATAAGATAGATCAGAGAATACCAAATTCTTTATTAATAATTTTTAACTTCAGTACACTTACAATAGTCACCATATATATTCCATTCTCAAAGAGAAAGTACATTTCTTATATAAAACCCAAAGAGGTGTGACCAAACGTCACCACCAATTCCCAACCACCGTCCAGTAGTAACTAAGTACTGTTGGAACACACATAATATAACTAATACCTGACACAACATAAAGTAAACTCTATGGCTAACATCACCCCCCCAAAGAAAATTAATCTCCAGATGACAACAAAATATCTGGGATAGAAAAAGACAGGAATGATGAACCACTACGTACAAGAACCAAAACATGCTGCTCAGTCTCAGTCTCTACCAAGTGCTACAAATCTGCTGCTCAAATGATACTGCCTCCAACCACTCTATCCTCAGTAACCATGTTGCCTTCTCCACATCCAACTACTAGTATACAAAGCCAAGTCTTTCTCTACTGCCTCTAACCTGGTGGTCATATCCTCCCGAACTCTTTATGCCTCCACCATGGCAGCCTCATGTCCAACCAAGACATACTCCTCAAAGCAAAGTACCCTATTACCTCTCTCACCACAAATGGCATGGAGGAAATCAATTCTTTCAGCATCTCTGGCTCTCATCTGCTCAACTCTGACGCTTAGCTTCACACTACTTTCTCACCATGTGGAACAAACCCAACACTTACCTTGACGGCACTGGTATGTGCCAAACTCTAGGTTGTAGTATGCCTCAACAATAAAATGGGGTTCTAGGGGCAACACCCCCAGTGGGATTGAGGGGCAGCGCCCCCACAGGGTCCTTGGGAAACTCCTAAGGTGGGGTCGAGGGGGACCAATTTAGCACCTTCAAACCCACACAAAAGTCCATGGTACACATCATTTTTGTGATTTTCATCCAATGCCATACTCTTTCTGCCAACTACTTCAATGCCTATGTAAATGGCCAATAACTATGTTTTCTACACTAAAAGGTTATGTCCTTCCATTCAGTACCATATGCTACTCACTGTGCACTATTCTTTATTTGTCACCATTTTTTCTATTTTTTATTTTTTAATATTTTATTTTTTAATATTTTATTTTTTTATTTTTTATTTTTTTTACAGAATATGATGCCGTAAATAACTGTCTTCTTTGCCCTTAGGTACTAACCGTTCATAATCCCTAATTGTCTAGCTTGCATGTGGAAAGCAATATTTTTCCAATGAAAATCCATTTCTCCTATACCCCTTGGCTGTTCGTATGTGTAAAGATTTCAGAAATCTTCCCCTGGCCAAGCTTCAATTCGACGTACATGGGGCTTCCTCTCTCCTGCGACTGTACCATATGATATTCTTTTTTCTACACTTTGAATTCTCTCCTCTTTTACCCAATTTACACACACTCTGTTAATCACATATGTCTCCCCACCGTATGAACATTTTTGTTCATCCCCACCTTGTAGCTGCACCACACATCGTATGACCGAGTGGCTTGTGTCCCCTTTGAGTGTCGTGTGTGTCCACACGGTGTGGTTTTGCTATTGGATTTCTACCATATGGTTTTCCTTGCAATGGTGATGGTCATACGACTATTGTGATCATTCGTGTCTCCAAGGAGTATAGTTTTATATCGGTGATGCTGTTATGCCTGTACGGATTTTGGAAACTCTCTTTCTTTCTTCACCTCTCATCCATATGGTGACTATTATCCTTATTATTCATCGTACATCCATACGGCCTTATAGTGCTTCCCTCCATATTTTTTTCCTTTTATCTGAGTGTTTGGCCGTGTGGCTTCGTGGGCCCATATGGAAATCTGTCGTACGGTGCCTTTAGTCTTTAACTTGTTTCCCATTGTACAGTACTATATGACCACCTTATTTTAATTTTAATTTTACATGTGCCTAAAGTAATTAGCTTCTGGGTGCCTCTCTAGTCGTTCGTCTGGCCTCTCGAGTTTATTGGGTCCCCTTCCATCCCCTCAGGTGCTTTATCCATCCTTTCTAGGTGAGGTTTCAATTTGGAACTGCTAGTGGCTTCGTGTATCTCCCATCCATCAAGATTCCACAGCTGGATGACCCTGTCATAGCTGATTTCCAAAACTTTGTCCTTGGGTTTGTTTTGAATGGTGATCCAAAGGCTGGGAACAATAAATTTAATAGGGACCACCATCACTAGCCCATACATAAGAAGAAGGAGAATAAAGAAGTTGAAGGTTGCAGCCATGGGGTTCCATCTATCACCAGCATGAGCATCATTACCAAAGTTTTTCCCCTTTTATTTTACCTCCTAGTATGTGGGGTTGGCTTCCTCCTCCTTAATGCTTAGCATGTTACAATATGGTGTGAAGAACTGGTAATCTTCCATCTTCCAATGAAAGAGGCCATTCATTGAATCTTCATCATCTGCAGAACATTCTTCCAACTCCAAAATCCCTTCGTTATTACACTCCATTCTTCCTTTCCCTCCATCTTCTCCCAATTTCTCTCCTTTAGATTCTGAGTCCAAAGATGCTAACTCCTCCCTCACCATTTGCGTGTGGAGGTCAACCACATACTTCCTCCTAGATTTGTCCATGGTGAGTGCGTTCCACTTCCAGTTTTGGTTCACCTTCGTCGAGGTGAGCCACCCTCATCCCAAAATAGCATCGTACCCCTTTTTCTTTAGTGGGATCACCAAAAAGTTGAGTATGAAGGGCTATGTCCCAATCATCACACATTGATCCATGAGGGTTTCGATGGGTTTGATGTCATGCTAGTCTACTCCCAACAGGTTGAATGTCAGAGGCCACAGCATGGGTTTCCCCAACTTTTTCCATGTCTCCTTTGTAAGTATATTTACTCCGGACTCGCCACCTACAATGGTGTCTATTAGAGTGGTGCCAAGGATACCCATCTCAACCACTGCTGAGTGGTGCCCACTATTCATGGCTAGCAACATAGGAACTATGGTAAGACTTGGAGGAGTTTCGGGTACATGACAAGGTTGTGATGGTTTTGTGTTAAGGATAGCCGTCCTTAATTAAGGTATGGTTTCTAAGAGGACTTGGAGTTTTATCACCACCTTCATCTATAATACCTACCTTAGGATATTTTCATCGACCTTCATGCATGAGGTGCGGGTAGCTTCCTTGTTCTCCATCTCTGTAGAGGGATCCAAATATGTGGCCTTCTTTGCTTGGCCCATTTTAAGTACAAGCACAATATTATCAATGTCTATGAAGTTCAATCCCTTTAGACAATGTGCATTGTCATGGTTTCCTGGACCACACCAGTAGCATAGCTTCTACAGGGTGTCTCCCTTGTCACAATCCCTTGCAAAGTGGCCCCACTGATTACAAGCTTGGCAATGGATCATCAACCAACCCTGGAGTCATATTGTATTCAATTCCTTGTGTTTCCGCAACCGCATTGATTTCTTCCATACCAAACTGATGTAGATGGTTTCTCCTGGGTAAATAACACCTGTTGATTCCTTACTTTCATGTTGTATGGACATTCCTTGGTGGAATGGCCCATGATCTAGAAAATGTCACCAAATGCATTTTTGGGGCACGACCCCTATGTATGGAAACTCTCTTTGTAGTTCATACACTACATGTCATCTTCCCCCTTGCTGGTACCCCCTTTCATGGTCTTGAACTCCTTCATCATTCTCTCCATGCATTTTTAGAGTGCCATGACTTTTTTCTTCGACTTGACATCACTGCTAATGTCATCGTCGGTAGTGTCATCTTCGTCAAAAGAAAACTTGCTTCTTTCCCTCTTGGAGGTCTTATGTTCACTCTCCAAGTCCATCGCCTGATTATAGGCATCTTCATATGAGGTGGGGGCACTATCTTTATTTTCCTCCATAGGTTTGGTTTTAGGCCCTCCATGAACCATCTTTTCTTTAGGCCTTCCGCTCGCGGGCTCTTCATTTTTCTAACTAATTCCTTTAGTTGGCGGTTGTAGGCCAGCACAGTCGCCTTCTTACCTTGTTTGGTACCATATATCTCTGAAAAAATTTCATTGTCATCCCCCAGGAGTCAAAACTCCTTCTGGAACTATTTCTTGAGTTCATCCCAAGTGGTCACCTTTGTTTTGTCCACATCAGAGTACCAGTCAATGGTTACCCCTCTGAGTGTGGCGGAAAACTATTTTGCCCATACTACCTAGTCGTCAACTCCATTCGCAGACCACATTGTCTCACACATATGACAATGTTGTACTAGATCTTCCTTTCCATCTCCGTGGAATTTTGGCAAGTTCTCCTTGTTGGTCGCCATGTTTACTTTTCTAGGTAGTACACCAATTGTTTTATAGGCTGGGATGGTACTGTCGGTTTTGGTACCACAAAAATATTTGGTACCAAACCACTTGATGTCCCCTAACTACTAGAACTGTCTAGGCCTGGTGGGCTACTATGATCCCTGTACCCCTCTATCACTTTGATACTTGCGGTGACAGTGGTATCCTGAGCCTCCCTTTGTGTGGCTTCCTCTGCTTCCTTCCTTCAGGGTTCTCTTTCTTCTATCCGTGGGGTTAAGGTTAAGGACCCGAACAAGCTCCTTGTTTCCTCTAGGCGGTCCTTGTTACTTCTCCTGGCCTCAATTTTAGATACCTCCAGATCCTCACCTTCACTTACTCCCTTCAGTATTCCTTTGGTGTGTCTTTTGTATCTCTCCCTTCATTTAGCTTGCTGTTGTTCATGTACAGATTTTCTAGCGTCTTGTTCCTCCTTGATTTCCTTCTTTATATCATTATTCAATCGATTGGGCATGAATTCTTTTCTCACTTCTCCATAGGGCAATAATAAACACATCAATTTATATATATATATATATATATATATATATATAAATTTTATTCATTCATGTCATTCTATTCTGACACTTCTCAATTTAGTGATTTCCCCATTGTATTGTCTTCTCCTTCATAGATCTTTGTACATACGTCATCGGCCTGTGGGTTAATCTCACCAACTGGTAGGCCCATAGTGCCCACACGCCATCCAGGTTTTGTCTTCCCAAGTACGTCTAGCCAGTGGCACCAAATGTTTACCTGCTGGGATAACCTAGTTTACTGAGGCATACACATTACATGGAAAAACAAATACATAAGATATATCAGAGAATACCAGATTCTTTATTAATCATTTGTAACTTTAGTACATTTACAATAGTCACCATATATATTCCATTCCCAAAGAGAAAGTACATTGCTTATATAAAACCCTAAGGGGTGTGACCAAACATCACCACCAATTCCCAACCGCGCTCTGGTAGTAACTAAAAACCATCAGAACACACATAATATAACTAATACCTGACACATCTTAAAGTAAACTCTACAGCTAACATTGGTTAGTTTAGGTCTAGCAATCCTTGATGCCACAGTGATTCAATAAAAAATTTCTTTGTTGCTCAAACACACCAAATTCCTTCACACATGATCACCGTTCTGCACATTATCTCAGTTAGGGTTTTCAAATTCATAGTTCAAATATTTGTAAGTGATTAGCTTGAACAATTCACTCAATCAAGCAGAATATGTAATTTCACTCTTCTCTTCTAAACACTCTATGAAATGCAAGGTATATAATGAATAAGCTCACCTATAATTTATTTGTCTAAATTTTTTTCCAACGGCTAGTTGGAACTAAACATTAAGTTTAGTTCACCGATATCTCTCTACTGATTACAACTTCCATCAGTTAATGCCAAAAGATGCATTAATACATAAATTTCTGCAGATGATAAAATTAGTGATTCATAATAGGTTTTCTCTATGAAATTCATCAAAATAAACATCAATGCATGTCACTATGCAAATAGATATTACAGATCATCATTTTATGGGACCAGTTAGATATAACAATAAAATTTAGTCCCTAAGAAAAACTTACTTTCTTAGTTTGAGGATGAATCCCTTGAGCAAGAGGATGTATGGTTACATATCGATGCGTTAGCATCTCCTTTACTTTCTTCCTTATTCACCCATAACTTTTTTCATCTCATTCCTCACTTCTTTAACAGTAACAATCATTTTACCTTTCTCATCTTCATTACTTTTTGACTAGTTGTTGTATCTAGAATCTCTTGGAAGATGTCCAATCTTATGACAATAAAAACATGCCATATCTATTGTACTCCATGGTCCTCCATTACCTCTAGGATTCTTCAATCGACAATTCATAGCCATGTGTCCATAGTTTCCACAACAACTGTATGTAACATTCATGTTACCTTCTCTTCTTAGAACACTCACTAGTTTGTTAGGTATCCTTAATCTACAATCTTCTTCCTTGTATCTGAACTTGTTGCATTTGTAATAGTCTCCATTTAAACTCCTTTTATATGATCTACTATTCTTCCTTGATCTTCACTAAAAAAGATTCATGACCATACTTATTGCAATTGTAACAATAACCATCAAAAGAAGTAGTTCTTGGAACATTCAATGGTTGTCTTCTACAGACATTAGCAGCATGTCCAAGTTTTCCCTAATTGTAACAAGTGGGTTTAGTAGGTCTCTTACCTTGTGGAATTTTATAAACCTTATGAATAATTGGTTGTTTCTCAGTACCGGACTTGGGTGATTGTCCCTTTTCAAATTTGTTGTCACTGGTATATCCTAGGCTAGATACATCTCTAGGTAACCTTTGATTATTTAGTTTCTCATTGATCTTATGTAGGCATTGTCGAAATCTCTCTCTCTCTCTCTCTCTCTCTCTCTCTCTCTCTCTCTCTCTCTCTCAAATCTTCAAGTCTTCTTTCAGTTGATCATTCTCCTTTCTCATTGATTCATTTCCAATGCTCCTTTATATGTTTTCATTATTCATGTCTCTTAGTTTTTCTTTAAGTGCATGGTTCTAATGTGTCAGTCTTTGAAGTATAATGTATTTTTATTTGATAAGTTTTTCAAAATTCTTCTTTTCATTTTTAGTAGTTCTTTTGCATCTTTAGAAACTCTCATGGCTTCAATCACTTCACTCATCCTTGTAGCTTAACTTTCTTGTTCTCTTTTCATCTTGGTTGATTCTTCAGTCAAGATCTTATTCCTTTCCATCAAATCCTCTACTATTGTCTCAGCTTCTTAAGAGTTCACACTTCCTTTAGATAATTCATCAAAGTTGTCTAGGTTGTCTTAAAGTCATTTAGACAATTATTTCCTTTATTCCAATGAATCCTTAAGCTTGTTCTTTAACTCCTCAATCATCTAGTTGGCTCCCACCAACTATCTTTCATACCTATAGCTTTTCATCTCCTTGGATCTACTCCCCAAATTGTCAAACTTTTCCTCTAGAGAGTCTATGCTCTCATACCAATTATTGGAAATAATAGGTAATGCAAGGAGGGGTGAATAAACACTAATAAAAATTTTAGACTTTTCCCTAAACCCTTGAGAAGTAGAAAAATAAACTTCCAAACTAATAATCTTATAACTGTAAGTGTAAAGTAAGACTGAAATTAATTAAAAGACAATGCATCCAAACACATAGCACTCAGAATTTTATCATGGAAACCCTTTCTTTGAGGAAAAAACAACGGTGAGGATGACACCCACAATCTTATCATTGTAGTAGGAAAGACTGCCCTATTAGGAAATTACAATATGAAACTTTCTAGTTGACTCACCCTATTAGGAGTGACTAATAAGTATCGAAAGTCCTATTAAAAACTACCTTTATAAAGGATTTAATCTCACTATCGCAGTGTTCACCCTGTTAAGGTATTTACAATAAAAGTGTTGTGCGAGACTACCCAGTTAAGGGATTTAACTTGTTGAAATTGTTAGGAATACAAAAATAAAACTGACCTATGATCTGCAATCCTTAATGCTAATAAGATCCTTTTATGCTCTGTTCTTTCTCTAAACCTGATCATGAATCTTCTTTGAAATCTTCTCTACAATCAATGTAGCAACAACTATCATCTCATTACTCTATCAGAATAGCAACAACTATCATTTTATATTCTATCACCTTTGATTGTAAACCTAATTAGGGTTTTTGTTTGCCTCCAAAAGAGATTTAACAATCATAAACAAGTCATAAAAAAATCAAATGTATACCGTGTCGGCCATAAAAAACTTCAATTTTTATCTCTGATGTGAAATAGTCCTTCAATATTATTGGTTAAAATATGTCTTGAATTTATAATCAGATCTTTACAGAGATACCAAGAAATCAAATCTATACAGAAATACCAAGAAATTGATAAAGTTGTTATCTACAATGTGAAATATTCTTCAATATTATTGACCTTATAATATGCCTTGAATTCAAATCTTGAGACAATCTACTACGTCTTTTATTCTGTCCAAATTTATTAAATCTTGCACCGCCATAACTACTTTGACCAATTGAACAAAAATGTTCAATAACCATCGGTTTAACCTGTTCCTTGAACTGACTAGTTGGTGGTATCTTCATTTGTGCATTTACCGGTGTGGCCTAAGTACTGTCTAGTGTACTCATAGCATACTTGACTTCCTTAATCGATTTGACCTTCACTTGTTCTCATATTCTCATGTTCACCTGTTCTTTTGTTCACTTCTTCTCTTGTTCTCTTGTTCACTTATCTGACTTCACTTCTTATTACCAATTGGTTATCCTACATACCAGTTTTTATAACTTTATATGCTCATACAAAAATTTCTTAACTATGTAATTGTTTGCCAACAATGATAACCATACTCTATATGATCATCATCAATGTCGTGTATCAACATTCTGATATCATTAGATATTTGTCCATTTTCTTTCCTAAGGGAAATATGAAGAGAGTAGCCCAAAATGGTGTGCTCCAAAAAAATATAGAAAGGAGGCTTCACTTACTTCCATATATATTGAAAACCCCATTTACATTGGATGGATAAGGAAGGTATTTATTAAGATTAGTCAAAAAGGCTATCTTAATTTGTACCAATTCTTTAAGTTCTAAGGAAACCCCTCTCCTTACTTTTCCAACATAAAGAAATTATTTTTGAATGTATATAATATAATTGACCTGAGCCCTGACAAAATAGGTCTTTCCTCCTCCTATAGATAACTAATGTTATTTATTCTAGCTTGTTTTATTTAACACTCTAGTTTAGAAAGCCTATTTTGGTATAATAATTAGCCACAAATACTCAAACCATCATACATAAATTGTTGATCCAAATTGCTAAAAATGGGTTGAAGTAGTTGAATGGGGGATTTACCATGCCTATTGTATATTGGGGATTTATATAGTGTGGGATGAATTGGTGGGATGCCCCATTTCTATAGAAACTCATTAGGTAATTTTGTTTTACCTAGTAAAGCATCAATTTGATCTTGTTGGAGAAGCTACTCACAATCCAACTAGACATTTAACTATCCTTCTTCCATGTAATATAATTTAGCTTAGTTAATTTTTATATTTATTTTACTTTAGTGAAAAAAATTAGAATAAATTTTAGCATAATAATTCCTAGCCATAATTGCATTTTAGGAGATAGGAATCTGCTAGTTCCAAATCTCAACCCCATTATTTTCATGACATGATCAAAATATAAGTTTAGTGACTAATTAATAATCATACTAAGTAACATTTTTATAATTGAATATAATAGTTCTATGGCTCTATCTAGACTTCGTATTGACCCTCAATAACCAAGCTAAGAGAATAAATTGAGTATCCAACTTACCTATTATAGGATATTTGAATGAATGTCTTGAAAACTACTTTAAAATATAGGGAAACTAGAATAAAAAATATATTCAATTCACTCTCTTTGGCATGGTGATTCTTGTGATGGAAAACATCAATTATCTCCTCTCAAATTTAGAGTAGAGTACACTCTCACCAAGAATCACATATCATTGACTCTCACCAAGATGAGGGAATCATAATTCTTCCACCTAAAATGTAGGAGCTATAACCCCCATGAACTATAATTCTATATCAATATGATTAATTATTCTAGAAGGTTCCTACTATGTTATGCTAGTAGGAGGGACCCTAAGGAGTTAGTGGGAGGAGGAGACTATCAGGTTAATTATTTAAACCTATAATTTGGTTCGTCACTACAATAATCTATCTCTAAAATTGTTTAGTCCCACAAAATACTAACATAATAGCTTATAGTTAGGTTATCTCAAATTCAAAAAATAGGGGAAAACATGGGAGAATTCTGCCATTATAGCTCCATGGATAGAAACAAATGTATCAATTATCTATCCAACTCTATATTTTCCTATTGCCAAATAGGTGAATGACATATTAGATCCTGATTAGCATGGGCCATATAATGTAGGTGAACTATTTATCCCAACAAGAATTATTAAAGCATGTCATTTATTTATTTCCTTGAACTCTATCCCTATATTTAATTGATTTTATCCCACTATTAATGGTAGGGATTTTCTTTATTAGACTAATTTAGTTCATTACCTTAGTCAACTTATGGGGGAGATAAAGTATAATAAAATTAATGTAACCTATATTAGGGAAGAGATATAGAATATTACCTTACCCGTTATAATACAATCCTTCTAAAGTTAGGATGGTATTGGGCAAATTTACTACTACCATCCATTCATTGGTTTTTCCTAGGCCTTCATTATCCAAAATTTTAACCCCTTCATTTTGAGACTACAAAGTTGTCCCATTGAAGACCTAGTCACTAATCTAATGAACACACATCTTCATCCTCCAGGACAACATCCTTTTGGGAGTATGATTCCATTTTGTTAACTATGGGTTAAATTATAGCATTAAATAACGTTCTCATAAATATTATAATGTGAGCAGTTGGCTAGGAGGATTCATATCCTTTGGAGCACAAGTGAAAAGAACATTAAAATGATAATATGTTTTTGTTGGAAAGTTGACTACCTAAGGATGCATGACTCATTTTGTGTTGTCATCATGGCAACAAAATCATGTTTAGTTTCTGTCATGAAAGACAAAATGACTAAGTAAGGAAAACAAGGCAGAACAGAGATACTCAACGATCAAAAAATCAAAGCACATGTGAGAGATCGATTCATCTTATGCGCATTCAAATATAAGTTGTATGATATGTGTACATGCTACATCTAGACATGCATAGTATGGAACTACAGTATAGAAAAGTTACAAGCAGATCAATAGACCAGCAGTCCAAGAAACAAAGCATGGAAGCTGACTAAGAGATTTGATCAGCGTGTGTTATTTTTTGATGTAATGGCTAAGTGCCTTTTGTTATATGTTTGTAATGATTTAATTAACATTGTAGTAAACACGCTTGAAA
Source organism: Thuja plicata (assembly GCA_018584345.1). NCBI lineage: Eukaryota > Viridiplantae > Streptophyta > Pinopsida > Cupressales > Cupressaceae > Thuja > Thuja plicata. The sequence continues at coordinate 5,292,647 of MU226909.1, forward strand.
CCAACTTGTTTCGAAGCATTGTATATTTTGTTTTAGGGTCGACTAGTGTTCTATTTTGGGTTGCACCTATTCGGATTTGCATATTTAAGTATGTAATGAAAAGATATGAAGTGTGTGTCGATAATTATGTAAGAAGAAGATATAGAGGGATAGTGCTATGAATTCAGTATGTGATATAGCTCTTTAAGAGAATAAGAGCATTCACGCATACATGGAATTGATCAGACAACAGTGTCATCACAACAGTTCATTTTGATATAGTGCATATCATCTTTCAGAAGGTTGTAGCCTTCATCTTATTGGGAAGTGAGCCTATGCAGTGAGACATACACCTTTAATAGGGTTTTGTAAAAGACTCCTAATAGGGTCCGACCTTTAACCAGGTCATTGTACTCATATTGTAAAGACTGCTTCTACTAGGGCAAAGGAACTCTCACAAGTTCATTATACTTAGTACAATATTTCTGGGTACTAATTCCCACTGGGGTTTTCCTCTGATCAAGGTTTCCCCATAATCATATCATGTGTTATGAGTTTTTATGTCAAGCTTCATTTTATGTATGTTTAATTTGTGTTTAATTTGCTGAAAATTAATTAATAGACAAACACTGATTCACCATCCCTCTCTCAGTGTTTCTAAAAATTGGTATCAGATCTCTGGTCCTTAGCAAATAAGTTTATCCACTTGAGGAGATCATGGACCTAGAATAAGCAAAACATTTGAAAAAGAATCTTGAAGCAGCTCTTGAAGATCTTGATATATCTGAAAAAGAAAATGAAGAACTTAGACTGAAAGTTGATGGCTCACAAATGCTTATCAAGAAACTAAGAAAAGATTTGAAAGATTGTTCTACAAGTGACTTAGGGAAAATGATCAAAAAGCTCAATGAAGAGAATATGTCTCTGAAGGATAAAGTTGAGAATTTGGATGAACAACTCACAGACAACCAAATTGCTATTGAAGAAAAGATCAAAGAAAGCAAGCAACTAGATGATGAACTTTTAAAAGCAAACATGAAATTTCTAGAATTGGAAAACATAAAAAAAGAAGTTGGAATCTGAATTAACAGAAGCAAAGGATAAGATTGATAAACTTCACACAAGTTCTGATTCACTTCAATCTCATCTCAATGCACAAAAGAAAAAAGGTGACACTACTGGTCTTGGATTC
>MU226909.1:5297171-5309535 GCA_018584345.1 Thuja plicata
AGGTTAACTCCTGATTTAGCAAGTTTGGATGCATGGGGAGAAGAAGACCTAATCAAAATCAGTGTTCTTGCTATGGAAAAAGAAAAGGAAAAACAAGTGATGAGGAACCCTCGCTTCTTGGAAATAGAAAACATTTTAAATGACTTAGTGCCTACTGATCAGAAAGTAGCCAAAGTCCAATCAGTTGAAGATGTGGACAACATTTTGTCAAACTTCAAGTAACATTTCATAAGCTTAGTAGAATTTGATACTAAGATTGTAGAAGATGAATACAAGAAGGAGAGACTAGATTATTTGGTAAAGAACTTTACCTTAGACTTGAACTCCTTAAAGATTGGGTAGGCTATATTGAAGGAATTAGCAAATAAAGGAAAGAAAGTCATAGCAAACTGTATGGACAAAGTAAAGCTCACCCCTGAGCACACCAAAAAGGTAGAAGAGGCAGAGTTAATGATAGATAGCATAAGAAAATCAGTTGAAACTTTGACGCAAGACATGAACATATGTAACAATGTCTACCAAGGGCAGTTAGACAAAATTGAGAAAGCAAAGTTAGAAATCAGCAAGATAAGGGTAAGGCAGACACAGTTAAGAAATGCACTTGCGCTATCCTTAGCAGTCCTCAATGAGAAAATCAAACAGATTGATGCCACTATTGTGACATATGATCAAGGTCCCTACATGGATCTTAAAAAAATGGAGAAGCTGACATATGCATTGTGCGCGCGTCTACAAATAGTTGATGCTATGAAAGCATTTTGGCAGAAAGAGATTCAATCTCTTAAAATTGCGTACCCTGAAGTATATATGGAGTAAGTATGCAGTAGAATTACAAGTTTTTGTACACCTTTGTCATTAATGTCAAAGGGGGAGTAATATAGAATGTGTATATGTAGAGAAGTATATGTATATATGATATTATACAGTCACTTTTTGTGTTAAGTCATTTTGAGTAACTTGTCCACATTCCTTTGTTGCCATAAATGACAAAGGGGGAGATTGTTGGCAAGTTGACTACCTGAGGATGCATGACTCATTTTGTGTTGTCGTCATGGCAACAAAGTCATGTTTAGTTTCTATCATGAAAGACAAAATGACTAAGGAAAATAGGGCAGAACAGAGATACTCAGCGATCAGCACATCAACGCATGTGTGAGAGATCAATTCAACTTATGTGTGTTCAGATATAAGTTGTATGATATGTCTGCATGCTACATCTAGACATGCATAGTATGGAACTACAGTACAACAAAGTTACAAGCAGATCAATAGACCAGCAATCCAGGAAACAGAGCATGGAAGTCGACTAAGACATTTGATCAGCGTGTGTTATTTTGTGATGTAATGGCTAAGTGCATTTTTTAATATGTTTTTAATGATGTAATTAACATTGTAGTAAACATGCTTGAAGCTTACTTGTTCGAAAGCATTTTATATTTTGTTTTAGGGCCGACTAGTGTTCTATTTTGGGTCGCGCCTATTTGGATTTGAATATATAAGTATGTAATGAAAAGATATGAAGTGTGTGTTGATAATTATGTAAGAAGAAGATACAGAGGGACACTACTATGAAGTCAGTATATGATATAGCTCTTTAAGAGAGTAAGAGCATTCGCGCATACACGGAATTGATCAGACAACAGTGTCATCACAGCAGTTCATTTTGATATAGTCCATATCATCTTTCAGAAGGTTGTAGCCTTCATCTTATTGGGCAGTGAGCCTAGGCAGTGAGCCATATACCTTTAACAAGGTTTTGTAAAAGAATCCTAACAGGGTCCGACCTTTAACCAGGTCATTCTACTCATATTGTAAAGACTGCTTCTAACAGGGCAAAGGAACTCTCACAAGTTTATTATACTTAGTACAATATTTGTGGGTACTAATTCCCACCGGGGTTTTCCTCTAATCAAGGTTTCCCCATAATCATATCATGTGTTATGAGTTGTTATGTTAAGCTTCATTCTATTTATGTTTGATTTGTGTTTAAGTTGCTGAAAAGTAATTAATAGACAAACACTGATTCACCCCCCCCCCCCCCCCCCTTCTTAGTGTTTCTAACAGTTCTATCAACGAAAATGAAGGAAAATATATTAGTTTTGTTAAATAGGACAGCATAATTAGATAATATTGGATCCATGCCTCAAGGTTGGGCTCCCAATCCATCCCCTCGAGGGTCACAAAGGATTTTATAATCTTAAAAAATGATGGAATATGTAATGAGAGAGAACATAAATCAAGTGCCCTTCTTGGTAGGGATGTATATCCCTACCCTTAGGATGGATATATTCAAATATTTTATCTTGGATAGAAAGCAAACATCATATTATTGAAGGCTACAAGGAACAAGCACACTAAAGAGTATTACTACTTATTTAAAGTTGGAAGGAACAAGCATCTTAAAAAATATTAATCCTTAATGGGTGTAGTGAGAGATGTATCATATTATTACCCATCCCACCTCAATAATAATAATTAATACCAATAGTGCCACTAATGCTGGACAAAAATCTCAATCTTAATGTGGAAATAGAATTACAACTATAGGTAAGTTTTGGATGCGTACATTGAGATGTCAAATTTGGCTCATCATCTTGACATCCATATATGGGAAACCCATTTGATAAGAAAAGGAAATTAATATGGAAATTATACCTATATGATAATGGTTATTATACAGAAATGCATAAAACAACATGGATAGCTCATTTTAAACTCTATCCTACCACGTACACATTGCAAGTTTGATTCTCCATAAATCGTTGCTACAAAACTTACATAAAAATTGAAGACTAATATAAGCGATCATTAAAAATACCTTTAAATGTGTTGTAGTTCTACTTGGCTAGGATAATATTAAAATCCATCTCATTTGATAAATCATGTATCTACATACAAGTCTACAAACTTCCTATACAATACCAACAAAGAAATAAAAGACCAACCTACTAGTTGAAATATAAAAGAAACTCCGTGATATTTTTGAGGAAGACACCATAACTACTTTGTAGAATGCCACACAACTGGTTGACATTAGGAAGGCATGCTTAATACTTTTCCTTCCTACTTTTCCTTCCTCCTTTTCCTTCTTCCTTACTCCGCGCGCTTCTGACCCAGACCAAAGAGAAATCTGTGATTATTATTGAGGACATTGATTGCTCGATCAATTTGGGTGATAGGGCTTTGAATCCTCCACCAGGCGATCAACAAGTGTCACAGACGAGCAGCATTACGTTGTCTAGTTTGCTGAATTTTTGGCGAGGAGCGCATTATTGTGTTTACTATGAATCACAAGGAAATGCTTGATCCCACCCTGCTCAGAAGTGGGCGGATGGAAATGCACATTTTCCTTTTGTTTTGCACCTTCAAAGCATTTAAATCTCTCGCCTTTAATTATTTGCAGGTTGAGGGTCGTTCTCTGTTTTCAACAGTGGAGGAGAAGATGAATTCTGGAACGGAGATGACTTTTCAGAAATTATAGAAGTTTCGATGACTCAAGTGGAGGAGCCCACTGAAGTGCTGAATGATGTTCTTTGTGCTCTGGATGCCAAGACTAGGGATAAAGAAGAAAAGGATACAGTTCCACTGACATCTTTGGCAAATGTACTCGAAGAGGAAACTGAAACCCAAAAAATAAGAAATAGATCTCACAGGGGATGGTCAGGGAAAAGGGGAGGAAAAAGGGGAGGAAGAAGGCAAGGGAGATGAACTCATGGTTTTTTTTGTAATTGGCTGAGTGTTGATATATTGGGGAAAAGATGTGTAATTAGTTTTTTTATAAAAAATAAAAAATTGTTTTTTTAATAGTAAGGTTGTCTTTTGGTCTATAGTGGAAATACTATGAATGTTAATTTGTGGGTTTGTTATTTTTGATCTTAAGGTTCAAATTATAGTGATATGAGCTTTTTAAATGTATAAATAAGAATAAGTTAGAATCATTTATCCCTTCTAAAATTTAGAAACAATAAGTTGTCTTTCTCCACCAAATTTTAAATATAAATGGATTGATAGATAAATGTTGAACATTTTTAACATTTATTTATAATTTATTATTAAAAATAATATAAACATATTCAAATATATTGTAAATTTTCTTTATAGAAAATACATATTTATTTGTCATAACTACTAAACTATTCAACTAAGGTTTATGAGAATCTTATAAAATAATATATATCCATAGTTCTTAAAATTGTCATTTTGAAAAATATAATGTAGATTAATTTTGATTTATCATCAACTTTTTAAATTAATTTTAATATTACTATCTTGTGAGTGTCAAAATTTGTGAGCTTACCTTACATAGTTTGCAATTTAGCTAAGCAATCAATTAACTTAAGTTGACTTCCTTTTCTTTCACAATTGAAGGCAATCAACTTGTCATAAGAATTAAATAACTATATTTAAGATATTCATATTTTTTTGAACATAGATATTTATTTGTCATAAATATTAAAAAATTTATCATGATTTGTGATAAATTTATGTAATTATGTCGATTTGTCATTCTCAATAATCATAATTAAGAATATTGTTCAATCTCTTAAGTTTCTATGTTCTGATTAAGTCAAAAAAGGTTTACAAGGACCCAAAACCTTTACAAAGTAATAAAGTTCATCAGGTTTTACAAGGACTTGAAACCTAAAGAGTTAAAACAAATGTTCATCAAGGAGAAAAAAATAGCTGTGTCCGAGCACCCATAAAGGAAAGGAAATAGGAAAACAAGAAACTAAACCAAAAGAAGTTTCACAGATACAACAATAAAAAATAGGGACAACGAAAACCCCCAAAGGGAAGGAAAACAAGACAGCTACATTCCATGCACTAGCTCCTCCACTTCGATGATCATAATCTGCATATTGCTGACCAAACTCTTGAGCTCCGCAGTATCTTTGTCCTCCTTAGGATTGTTCTTCTTAGTACTAGCTCTAGTACGCGATCCCGTTCCAATTCCCTCTTTGATCTCTTTGCTTTCCTTCTCTTTTTATCCCTATCCATTTTGTCCATCAGAATCTGCGCATGACCACGGTAAGCCTTGACACTGATAAGACATTGTTCTCCTATTTTTTTAATAGTAGCCTCCAACCTCTCCACCTTAGTGGTTAGGTTTGTCATCTGCTCAACATTACTCTCTTCTCAGCCCTCTCTTGGATGTCTTTGATATTTCTCTCCATTATCCCCACTTTATGAACAAATTCTGCTTGGGCTTCAGAATTCCCTACCACTTCCTTCATTTCATTCAGACAAACAATCACCGGTTTTTCCCAAATACCCATACTATTAAGAATATTTATCTCGGTCTTTATAATATCAACTTCTTTTTTCAAATTATTCTGATCATCAATCAAATTGCTTACTAGACCAGTGAAACCCACAATGCAATCTTTGTTGTCCGCAGAGAAATAGTGCTCCCCTGTGTCTAGATTGTCATGAAAATCACTTTTCTAATGCCCAGAATCTTCATCAATTCTGTTGTTCTTTTTATTTTTTATATTTTCTTCTTCCTACTTCTTCTCTTTTGTTTTCTCCCTGAGACTGGTGTCATCATTAGCCTCTTCTTTTCTCTCCTCCCTGTTCTCCCTTTTCTCCTTATCCTCCATGTTCTCCTCTGTGTTATCCTTTAAATCTTCCTCATCCTAAGTAATATTAATTCTCCTCTTACTAGAGTGGATACTCTTACGGGTAATTTTAACCTTACCCTCCCTGCATTTCCTTTTTTTATCCTCCTCTTTCTCCTCCTCAAAATTAATCTTTGTTTCCGACTCCTCATTTTGAATCTTCTTCTTTCTTATATTTTTTCCCTTTTTATTTCCGCTTCCCTCCCAAATCTTCTCATCACTATCCTTCTCCATTTTTGACCCTTCAGAGTAGGCTTTCTTCTAGTTTTTAGAAACACCCTTTCTGTTAGATTTAGGGGTTTTAAACCCTTTGGAATCCTCTTCGCTTTCTCTTTCTTCTCCATACATACTGTCATCTTCATCCCCATCTGTCTCTTCTTCCTCCGTCAAAATATTCTTTTCCAGCGACCTTTCCACTTTTTAAGATTTTAGCACCTCATATATGAGAAGCATAATCCCTTGGTTGGATGCATGATCCCCATTCAGATCTTTCCGTAAGCTAGATATGGTAGCATCTAACAAAATAAGCAGATAGTAAGGTAAACTGACTTTAACCTTATGCCTAAAATGGTTTAATAACATAAAATATTGCCCATATGCCCTAGTAAACCTACCATCCAGAGTGACATAATTGATTATCACATTAAGGACATACCTCCAGGGTCTGCAAATGCATTTCAGATTATGGTAGGAAGTATCAATCTTGACCAGTCTGTTCTTTTCCTTCTCATTATCCAAAAAATGAGGCTAATTATGGTAGGAAGCATCAATCTTGACCATTAAGTTTCTTTATTTATCTTCATAAGCCTAATGTTTAAAATTGTGAGATTACCCTCCATAGATTGCAATTTATTGCTAATGTTTAAAAGTGTTAGCTTATCCTATACATCTTTCCATTAAGATTATATATTAAATTAAATTTTTGTAACATCTTTAACTAATTTTAGTGCATCTTTAAGTATGTTAAAGATAGTTATTTATAAAAATTTATTAATTTATTAAGAAAGTATTTTATTTTTGTCAATAGTAATTTTGTTGAAGTTTGGTTAGAGAGATTTTCAATTTTCAAATTTATTAAATAATACTAGTAAATCACATTAAAATTATTTGATAAATATTCTATTTAAATAAATATATAATAAATTTATTATAGCATATTGCAATTTTAAATTAGTCTATTTTACTACAACATTTGATAATTTGTATTTTCTTATTTCAACAGTCCTTATAGAGAAGTGGTTAGTTTTTTTTAAAATCAAGTAAGAAATTTAAATATGATTATTGATGAGGATGTGAAGTCCAATCTCTATTTCTAGATTTTGAATTTTGTTTATTCCTCTATTATTTCAATGGTTGGTATCAGATGTTCATTTATTTGGCATGAGAAATTCAAGTTTGAGTAGGACCAATGTTAGCTAATAACAATCAATTGTACAAGACATAGATTGGGGATTATTTCTATTAGAAATAAATTGTGGCGATCATTACACGGTAAAGCAAAGAAACCAACAACTATGTTAGATGAAGATTGGGATATTATGGATAGAAACAAAATTGGAGATACCTAGTTGTGTTTATCCTCTTCTGTAGCATTTAAAATATCCATAAAAAATACAACTCATGCTTTTATGAGTGTATTGGGTAATTTATATGAAAATACCTAATTATTATTATTATTTTTTAAACAAAAGTGTGCTAGCCACTAAATATATTTAATAATAAAAACTGGTTCAAGAGCTCATCTGGGAAAGAACCAGCAAGACAACCCAGAATCCTTGCTCAAATACAATAATTACATTCAAGAACAAATTCACCACCCAAATGCATTGATCCTTGTTTTTAGAATGTGGCTTCAAAAGTTGCATAATACCATAATAAGACCAAAATACCTAATTATTAAATAAGTTATTTTTAATGAAATAATTATTTAATATGAAATTGGTTCAAGGAAGTCATGCAGAAAACTATTTAAATGGATTTGATATAGTAACTGGTGCATTATCTTCTCTAAATTTGAATTTAGATGAAGAGTTTTGGGTTATTTTTATTCTTGGAAAAAAAGATAAAATATATTGGTTATTGAAATCAGTAAATCTATTTCTCATTCAAATACACTAAAATTTAATGAGGCTATTGATGCAAGAGAATATTGGGTTCGGAGCAATCTTGCATCAACCAATTTTTTTTTCAATATTGTTCTTGTTTTCTACTCTAACTGATCAAGTTGGTGATTCATCGTATGTTTGAGATAGAGTATGTGATGATCAAATTATATTTGGGTCTTATCTTGGATCGTGTTCCTAGGTTCACAGCTTTGTTGGATCGTTGTTTCTCAAGCTATGATTGATTCTATCTTAGTAGTGTATTCTTGTCAGTTTCTGACCCATTGGTGAATTTCAATCTTGTGATAGAAATGAATTACTTCAAAGGTTGTTGGCACGTACATATATATTCTTAGATCACATTTGGACCGAAATATTGGTTCATGAACCTTGCACAATTTATGGATCAAGTTCCTTATGATTTAGGATCTACCCTATTTGTAATAACACATTTCCTCATATTGTGGGATGTTATCTATTTCTTGGGCCAACTTACATGTTGTGATGCCTATATCTATAATGTAATACATCCTTGGATGGTAGTTCCTAGAGAATGAAGGGTTCTGATCTTGATAATTGGATCTGAGATCTCTAATCAAAGATTGTAATCAAGCAGGCCTGTTGTATCCTGACATGTATGAAGGCACATATGTTTATGACTGAATGTAGTTGATTTTATAGTGAAACAATGTCTATCATTCTTTTTCTCTCTGAATTTCTTGTGTTTTACTCTTGTACAATTAGATTGATCTCTTTGAGGTCACTTTTACCATGGTTGGACGAAGTGGTATCAAAGGCAAGTTGTGTTCCTTGTGCATTTGAATTCTCAATCAAATTTTTGTGAATCCCTAAGTTTATTTGGTTGTAGTGTGGTAGAGTTGAGATCTAGCCTACAATTACAGAGAGTGAAAAAAATGGTTCAAGGAAGAAGATAAGGATATCTAGGAATAACGGGTATGTTGAGACAAATTGCAGCAAGATTAGAAGTAGTAGAAACTTCCCAAAGAAGAGGAAGACCTATTGAGGATGTAAGTGATGAAGAAGTCAGGGTAGTGGTTGAAAATAATGAACTTGAATTAGAGAAAGATGATGAAATATTATTAAGATCCCTAACTAGAGTAAATCCAAATATATAGTGGGATCACGGAGATGGAAAAATATTTTGAGTATGAGAGAACTAATGCAGACAAGAAGGTGAAGATTTCAAGAACTAAGTTGAGAGGACATGCCTCATTATGGTGGGAGAATTACAGATAGATAGACAAAAAAGAGGGGAAGAAAATATCAAATTATGGGATAAGATGGTAAATAAGTTAAAAGGCAAATTCTTACCTAGTGATTATCAAGTTAGCCTATTGAGAAAGTTTCAAAATTTGACACATAAAGAAACTACTGTCAATGAGTACACTGAGGAATTTTATAGGTTCTGGCCATTAGGCAGAGGAATTTATTGGGAATTTTATAAGAATATTTATATTGAATAAAGGTTGATAGATTTTAGTAGGTTGGATAAGAATCTCCTCTTTCACCATAAGAGTCCAATGCAATGAAAAACCTGATTCAGAACCAGTAATGTGAAATTTTTTGTTCAATTCTAGATGTAAAGTTGCAGGAAAATGTTGCAAAGCCATCACTGACAGTGGAAGTTCAACTAATTTAACATTAGAGGAGTTGGTTACCAAATTGTAGTTGCCATGAATCAAGTAGCCAAAACCCTATCAAATTGGATGGATTAAGGATGAACATTAGGTCCTGGTAAGTGAAAAATATCTTATGAAATTAAAGATTGACTATTTCTGATGAAGTTCTTTTTCATATTATTCTGATGGATTGTTGTCATTATTTTTTGGGTAGACCATAGGAGTATGATAGACAAGCAATGCATGTTGGAAGACTGAATATACATACTATTGTGGCTAATGGGATGACGAAAGTATTGTTACCTTTGGTATAGAATTAGAAGAATGTGAATTGTACTTTAGTGAGAGTTTTCTTAGTTGAAGGAAGGAAATTATTACATGATTTGAAGAAAGAGAGTATGTTTTATGCTTTGATTCCTAGGAAACCTTATTTGAGAATATTAGATGAAAAACCACAAAAAATAAAATATTTATTTATAGAATTTTTGGACATAATTTCAAGAAAAGTACTAGATGGACTACCTCCTATTAGAAGTATTAGTTATTATATAGACTGGATTTTATTTGTTAGTTTACCAAACAAGGAATGACAACGAATGAAATTGGTGGAAAATGAGGAATTGAATAACAAAGTGAAATACTTATTAACAAAAAGTTTGATAAGATAAATTTTGAGTCCTTGTGCAGTACTTGTAGCATTGGCACCTAAGAAGAATGAAGAATTGAGAATGTGTACTATGTTTAGAGCTATTAACAATATCACATTTAAATATAGATTTCCTTTACCTAGGATGGATGACATAATTGATTGTTTGGGTTGAGCGAAGTGATTTACCAAAATTGATTTGAAGAGTGAGTAGTATCATATAAAAATCTAAGGAGATGAATGGAAGACTTCTTCTAATACTAATGAAGGATTGTATGAGTAGTTGGTTATGCATTTTGGTTTAACTGATGTACCTCTAGTAATTTTATGATGCTAATGAATGAGGTATTGAAAAAACTCTTAGGAAATTTGTGATTGTGTACCTAGATAATGTTATAATTTTAAGTAAAAGTAAATAAGATCATCTGAGACATGTATTACAGAGATAGAAGGTAGAAAGGTTGCTAGTTAACATTAAGAAATGTACTTTCGTTAAGGACGAGATAGTGTATCTTGGTTTTGCAAACTCAACCAAAGGATTGAAGATAGATTGAGAGAAGGTTAAATAAATTTTAGAATGGCCTACAGTAGAGAATGTTGGGGAAGTTAGATATTTTCATGGGTTTCCTAGTTTTTACTTGAAGTTTATTAGGAATTTCAGTTCACTTAGTAACCATATGAAAAGAACTATGAGAGAGGATCAAAAGGATTTTAAGTGGATACATGGAGCGAATAAGGTTTTGATTTACTGAAGCATAAAATCACTAAGAAACCAACATTGGATTTAACTAATTTCACTAAGGTATTTCAAGTTGACTATGATGGAAGTTGAAATACAATTAGAGCTTTATTACGTCAAGAAGGTAGACCTATTGCCTTTTACAGATAGCAGTTGAATGATTCCTAGAAGAGATATTCAATTTATGACCAAGAATTATATGCTATACTTCAATCTTTGAAGAATTGGAGACATTATCTTATGCCAAAGTAATTTTTTTTGTATATTGATCGTAAAGCATTGCAATATTTGACTAGTCAAGGTAAGATAAATTAGAGCAATATGAGAGGGGTTGAGATCTTGTAGATTTTGACTTTTGTACTGAAATGTAGGAGTGGATAGTCAAATAATGTTGTTGGTGTCCTGAGTAGGAGAAGGAATTTATTGACAAAAATCAAAGTGGAATGTGCTTTTATTTGATGAAGGGCACTACCACTCTGATACCACTTGATGAAGGGAACTCCCCTTAATACCACAAATACATGATAGAAACAAAGAGAAACAACATAAATTTGCAAGAATAGAAAATTAGCTTCTTATTGGCTCCACAAATGTGGAATTACAAACTTCAGAATTACAATATCAAAAGCCACATGGGCATCCCTTACAATAATCTGTAGGAGAAAGCCTCAAATAAGCACCCCGAACTGCCCTAGAAACACCATGGGCCTTCCTTAAATAGGCAATTTTCCACCACCCAAGAAGGTTCAAGAAATCAAGCCATTAAGGCCGACTACCCTTAGCATTTAATTATTTTTCACTTTTATTACAAAAGGGTCGACTTTAAATATTTACAACATATGAGATTAGGTAGCCCAACTTCCAGAAGCCATAAATTTTGAACCGTAGCTCCGATTGGCTATTATAACCACTTTCTGGAAAGGGGAGATCGCGATCTACAGTGCATGACTAGAAAAGCGCAAGTCAACTGGCAGTTTAACCTCGATCCGGAGCCTTTAAGGTCCTAAAAATTGAGCTCAAAGGTTTTGCACCGTAAAATCTCAACAATAAATCCTTAATAACTTTGCCAATACAAATGATCTTGCAATGAAATTCAACTAGCATTCTTATATGACTAAGATGAAGCTTCACCTAGAAAATAAGAACATTCTGAGTTCAAACGACCAACTTACTAAAAATAGTAAGTTTCCAAAAATAGAAGCTTTGTACAAAATAGCCCTTATTGAATAGAAAAACACATATTTTTGGGTGATGCAAGATTGCCCTTACACCCAGGATGCTCCTACATCAGACACCCAGGGTAATTTGAGAAGTGACCCTGTCACATCTCAGGTGTGCAGAGGAAACCAAGCTGGTCAACCTCCTCCTTTGTCAGCCATGATGAATCTTCTACAGGTCATTCTCTCCATTTGACTAGATATTCTTCATATGTCCTATTCCTTTTGCTTCTGCCAACACGACTATCTAGTATATCTTCAATCTCCTTGGTAGCTGAAGTAGTAGCTGGAATACTCCACTGTGTTTTTGTGACTTCGCCTTCAACACCCCCTTCATGGTACTCCATCAAATCTACAATGTTAAATACTGGTGAAATATTCAACTCAGTAGGCAATTCTACC
>MU226909.1:5326097-5337115 GCA_018584345.1 Thuja plicata
AAATTACCAAAAATAGTAACTTTCCATAAATAGCAGCTCTGCACAAAATAGCCCTTATTGAATATAAAAATAGAAATATTTTTGAGTGATGCAAGATTGCTCTTACACCCAGGATGCTCCTGCATCAAGGTGATGCAGATTTTTATTACGTAGAAACCAAATCACCAAAGTGAAGTGTTTATTATGGAAGCTAGAATAAAATCACAGCTTGGCAGAAATCTGGGTGGAAGACCCAGATGCATCTGCCGCAGGAAGAATACTATCTAAGCTCTGCTAGAATTGCAGTAGGAAGTCCTCATGACTTGCAGGCTTGTGTTATAGCTTTAAGTGATGCCCATTTATGAGGAGTTTGAATCTGATAGGATCAATTGTAGAGAGTTGAATGACACCATTATCAAATACTGAAACTATTTCATAGGGTCCCAACCAACGGGTTTGAAATTTTCTAGGACTATGCTGATATCATGAATCATATAGAAATTCCCAATCACCAATGGAAAACTTCAAATTCCATATTGAGAGTCTTATGGTTATACTCGATAGGCATGGATGCAAATTTTCTATAGACCAACTCAAAGGGAGTGAATCAAGTAGTGGGTTTCCAAGTTGTGCGATAAGCCCAGATGGCTTTAGGAAGGTGAGTAGCCCAATCCTTTTTTTGAATGGTGACTATTTTGGTTAGAATGGCCTCTATCTCTCCGTTTGTGATCTTAGCCTGCCCATTTTCCTGAGGATGTTATGGGGAAGATTCACCATGCCTTGTTGTATACTCTTTCATTAATTTAGCAATAAATTTAGAGGTGAATTATGCCCCTTGGTCTGTTACTATTTCTCGAGGCAGTCCAAACCTAGTGAAAACAAATCCATACAAAAAATATGCTACTTTATGGTCCCTTGCATACCTCATTGCTTTTGCTTCAACCCATTTTGTGGCGTAATCAGTGCATACTAAGATATAAGACTTACCATGTGAAGATGGTTCAATGGGGCCAACAAAGTTGATGCCCCACTTATCAAATGGTGTTACCACCACCTGTGGCTACAGGGGAATTTCATCAGTCTTCGTGGGACGTCCCATCCTTTGGCATTGATCATAGTGCCTGGTATGCTTAGCTACATATTTGTGTAATATAGGCCAATAATAACCAGTTGTCAATACCTTGTATGTTGTGCATTTTCTGGCAAAGTGGCCACCAAATGGCTCATCATGACATGCCCGAAGGATGTCATAGGTCTCATCTTTGTGGACACATCTATGGGTAACTTGATTAGGACCTGTGTAGAACATAGATCTGGATATCCATGAAAAGTTAAAACTTTTCTCAGCCAGCAGCCTTCGTTTACGAGGTGAGAAATGGGGTGGTGCTCATCTGGTAGCAAGGTAGTTTGCGATGTCAGCATACCATGGATTGTATGTTGCAAGAGAAAATAGGTGCTCATCTGGGAAGCTATCATCAATTTCTCCAGGATCATTAGGAACTTGTAATATAGAGAGAAAATCAGCAACTACATTTTATTTTCCTGGTTTGTCAATGATAGTTATATCAAACTCTTGCAGGAGGAGTAACCATCAGGCTAATCTACTAGAAATGGCCAGTTTATTCATCAAGTATTTGATCGCTGAGTGATCAATATAAAAAAATACTTCATAACCGGTTATGTAATGCCTAAATTTATTTAATGCATATATTACAACAAGGAGTTCCTTCTCAGTAACAGTATAATTTAGTTTTGCACCTTGTAAATTTTTGCTGATGTAATAAATGGCGTGCTCAACTATTCCTTGTTTTTAACCCAACACTGCCCCAATTGCATAGTCAAATGTGTCTATGTGGATATGAAATGGAAATTTCTAGTTTGGTCCTCTGAGAATAGGGGTCTTTGTCAACACATCCTTCAACTTTTAGAATGATGACTCACATTCTGTTGTCTATTCAAATTCTGGTTCTTTCTTTAATAGATTATGTAATGGAGCGGCAAGTTGACTGATGTTCTGGATGAATCTCCTACAGTAACTGGCATGAACAAGGAAACTCTGGACATCCTTCTGCTTTGCTAGGGTTGGGAGTGTGATAATTATTGCAATCTTTACAGGATCAACCTGGATTCGAAAGGATGAGAGGTAGTGCCCTAAGACAACTCCCTCCTTCATCATGTAACACTTCTCACTATTAAGTGAGAGATTGTAGTCCTGAAATCTTTGAAGAAATTTTTCCAAATTTACATAAGCCTCTTCGAATGTAGTTCCATGTGCAGTAAAATCATTCATGTATATCTCAACACAATCAGTAGCAATGTCAGAAAAAATGCTTATCACTGCCCTCTGGAAAGTAGCAAGTGCATTACATAACCCAAATGGTAAGACAAAATAAGCAAATGTTACCCATGGACAGGTGAATGCTATCTTATCCTAGTCTTCTGGTGATATATAGATCTGGTTGTAGCCACTGAAACCATCCAAGAATGAAAAATACTTTTTGCCCGCAAGGTTTTATAGTACTTGGTCAATAAAGGGCAATGGAAAGTGATCCTTCTTGGTTGCCTTATTAAGCTCCCTATAGTCGACACAAAATTTCTATTTGCCTCATTTCTTGGGAACAATTACAAGAGGGGAGACCCACTGACTGTCATAAATGGGATATATGAAGCAAGCTTGGAGAAGTTTTTGCAATTCAACCTTTACTATATCTCTTAATGCAGGGTTTATTCTTCTTTGAGGTTGCCTAATAGGTCTGGACTCTAGACTGATATAAATCTTATGGGTACACAATTTTTGGTCAATCCCCTTCATGTCAGTATAGTCCCATGCAAAATCTTGCTGATTTTTTTGCAAAAGATGCTCAAGGGTAGACATCTGAGATTCAGTGAGATCCTTATTGACATTCAATTCCCTATTTAAGGCAATCTGCACTCTTTTAACTTTGTCTAATATAAGAAATTCTACAAAGGTAGGTGACTTTATTTCATGGGTTAACAGGGTATGGAGATAATCTGGTGCTATAGGAAACTTGGATGAAGACTTTTGGGGAAATATGGATTGTAGAGAATAGTTAGGTTCATGACATGAGGGTTCTTCAGAGCCATACTAGTTTGTAAGAATTGCTACTAGTATGCCATCCTCTTCTTGTGAGACCATGAATGGATTTCTATCAATAACCATAAGCTTTTGTACTGAATTGGCTTCAAGGGGGGTGTCTCCTAGATCTCGCTAGACAACTTGGTCAAGTTCAGATTGAGGTTTGGCTAGAGAATACAGGGTTAATTTCTTAGTATTAATACCATCAGATATGGTCATTTTCCCTGAGCAGAATGCAATGCAAGCATCTTTTTTGGCTAACCAAGGCCTCCCTAGGATTAATGGATACCCTCCTAGTGTGTATTTTGGAGACAGGATGATGAAATCTAAAGGGTATTCTAAGGAATCAAGTGTGACAACAATATCCTCTACCATACCATTTGGTTTGACAGTTGAATTATCAACTAGCTGGAGAATAGTGGGTGTTTCCCTCAACCAAATGATACTAAGCCTTAACAATACATCCACAGTCATAACATTAATAGAGGCTCCTAAATCAACCAAAACATTCTATATTTGTATACCGTTAATGTGAATGATAACCATTGGACTTCCTAGATCAGAGTATTTAGGCATCAAAGTTTTACTAACCATGAGATCAAAAAGTTGTCCAAGAACATGGACAGTATCAAGATCTTTCTTTTTCCTACCAGGGTGCTTGATACAAACTTCTTTAATTTCTTTATTATAGATTGGAATTTCCTTGAGGGCATCCAATAATGATATTTGGATAGTCATTTTCTTCAGTTGGTCAATCAGGTCTTTTGCAATAGTATTCTCTTTAAGGGATACTGAAGGTTGGGCCAATCTTTGCGGAAAAGGTGGTTCTTTCTCAACTGGAATAGGTGGTGCAATAGGGGGAACAGTAGTATTGCAATTGTCAGAAGCTTTCTTAGTATCAGAAACATCAATTATTATGGGTGTTCTTGGTGTAGGAAATATAGTCCCTGATCTTAGGTGGATATCATTCACTTGCAGTGAATAGGCTTGCTTCTTGTTGTTTGGATTTGGATTTAGTTGAGCAGGAAGTTGTGGTTTTTGAGGGTTGTTATTAGCTACAGGAGGCAGAGGAATAATAGCTTGTTGCTAAGGTGGGGGCATTATAGCTTGTTGCAAAGTAGGTTGATTGGGCCCCCACTGAGGTTGATGTTTCCAGTTACCATGTGGTTGTCATTAGTTATTCTGTTGCGGCTGCTGAAATGAATTATACTTCTACTGATATGGGTTAAACTGTTGTTGGTTTGTGTTAAACTAAGGTTAAAAGTTCTGGTTATACTGTGGCTACTGAAAATTTTAGTTATATTGTGGCTGTTGGTTTGACCAATGATTATTTCAATTTTGTCCATGAGGGACATAATTGTGGGGGTTTTGATTCTACCACTAATTACTATTATTGTTATTATAACCAAAATGATTTAAGGGGTCTTGAGGCATACCTTGTCTCTTAGCCCATGGTTTCCTTTGAGCCATGTAAAAGACCTCTCCATTCTCCTCATCTATTTCCTTGAACTCGGTGGGCATTGAAGTAGTGTCCACAGATGCAACAGTTTTGCACTTACAATTTCTTTTCTTCTTCCTACAATGGGAGTAGAATTCAAACAGCACAGTGTCTACATCCTCTTTCTTCCTTTGGGCTTGCATGGCATCTATCTGAGTAGCCACATCATTGATAATATCCTACTTGAAGTCAGATAGGAGATTGAACAGTTCTATCTTAGACACTCCAGACCCATTTGTCTTTTGAGGCAAGTCCCTTAATCCTCTTCCTTTCTTTACTATAGCCCTTGAGTAATTCATACATATGGTCTTGATCTCTGCCCAATTTTTCTGGGTGATGTCGTCACCAGCCATAAGTTCCAAGGCCTCTATGCTTCCTTCATTGACACCTTTGAGGAATAGATGCTTCTATGATTCCTCATTTAACTAGTGTTGAGCATTTCACTGCAAGTTATACATATACTTGGAAACATATTCTTGCAAGGTTTCATCCTCTTTTTATGACATCTAAAAGATTTCATCTCCTTTTAAATCCCATCCTCTACAATATTCTTTGTATTTTGCAAGAAACATATTGCTCATGGCATTCCAATTTGGTATGACATTAGCTCCAAGGCTCATAAACCATCTTAGCGCGACCTCTTTGAGAGTTGACGAAAACAACTTCAGTTGGTGGGCATCAGTTGTGTAATCATAGCTTCTGCAAAGGATATCGAAGATGAAGAGGAAATCCTCAGGATATTTAGTGATAAGTCTGTAAAATTTTGGCAATGTAGTGGCTAGAATGTTCTTCAGGTTTTGGTTACCCTGTTGAGGAGGAATTCAGAAAGGAAAGGTAGGCAGAGCCATTCCTAGAGGAGGGCCTAGTTTTTACTGTGGCTGGTATATGATAAGAGCTAAAGGGTTGTCATGATACTCAGGCTCATCAAAAAGGACTTCTAGATGTAAGGATTCTTTGGATGATGAGGGTGATGAAATATCTCCTTGGGCGTCTGCAAATGGATTTTCAAATAGGTCTTCCTCTTCACTATCTATTTGCAGTTCTTCAGGCTCAAGGTTAAAAAGATCAAATGGTTTGGCCTTGTATTGATGAGGAAGGAATATTCCATGAGGATCTCTTCTCCTATGCATAAATTGCTTGCTTAAAATTAAATCCTAAACTATGAACACTGGAATCATGAACACCAAAGTTCTTTGAACTAACACCATCCCCAACAGTGGTGCCAAAAATGCTTGGCCAAAAAATTGTCTTAGAAACACATAGTATTGGACTGCTATTTCAGGATTGGACACCCTAAATGGCTCCTAAGTAGATTATTTAGTCTCATTTAGTTATCGACCAGGGACGTAAACTTGGAATGGTGTTCACAGAGTATATGCTTCAAACTTCCTTGATTCTCATGGCTAAACCTATAGAATCATAATACATTATGCTTTAGGAATCTACACTATCTTAATTGAATGAAATTATGCTTATAAAATAGTAATTATGAGTAGGGGTTACTTTTCTCACCTATGCTGTAGGAACAGTACACCAGTTTTGCTACTAGTGGCTGCAGGAACAACAAAGTTATATCTTCTACTTAATGAGCAAAGAAATAAATTCTAATCTAATAAAATGATTCACTCACCAAGTGGGCCCCCTTGGATGAGTGAATAGAAATGCAATTACGACAAGAGACTGAAGCTCAAATTATGCATTCTATTCATTAATGGAGGAAATATGCTTGGAAAATAAATAGTGCTACAATATCAAACTCTAGTCTAGAAATTACATCAATTAACTCTTTTCTTCCTTTCCTCTCTTGTGGAACTACAAAAATCCACTTATTTAAGGAGGAACTAAACTACAACCTAAATCTAGGATCACTCCATTAATCAGGATGACTAATGGATACATCATGCTCATAACAGAAATATTAAACAGCAAAAGTAGGTCTTCAAGTTCTTCCTAGAAAGTATCATGCAGTGGTTCTAGGTTTGCGCACGGTATCTTCTCAGGAACTGGATTGACTTGTTCCTCCACGATAGTTTTGTGACACGCTGATCTTTACCTGCTTACTTAATTCCCTATTTTATGTTGGCACTTCTGAAGGTAACAGCTGTCCTTGACCCTTTCAACACCATGCTGGAATTCTTGAATGTGCCATAACTCGACTCCTACAAAATGGTTAGTATACATAACTTCCAATGCATAAATATATCTTATCATTTAATACTAAGAAAGAAGTGTGAGATTTCATTCAATATTCTTTCACATCATTCAACTACAGGAAGGAAACTACCCGCAAACATAGCATAGGGAAAAGGACTATCCATTAAACATGCAATCACTTAAATCCTTCAAATTCTATCCATTATCTTTAAGCAAAATACATTATGTTTTCACCATCCATTTTACCTACTTATGCCCTTTCATATAAAAATATATAAAAACCATAAGTTTAAAGTCTTCTGCTTCTGAAAACAAAATGATGAAAAAGGAAAGTGAAAAAGGAAAGTAATCACATGGAAAAGATGGCCTTTTGGGAGGCTCATCAGTGATAGAAAACAAGTATGGTGATAGTAGCCTTATTTGCCACCCTAGAAATCCTATTGTTTGAGGTAAGCATAGTAAGGTGATAGCAGCCTTATTGGGCATGAAGGAAAATTTTTTGGACTTGTTCTATAGCTAAAATACAAATTAGTTTCCAATGAACATTTTATAGATCAATCAGATGAATATGTACAAACAATTTAGAAAGTGTGTTCTAAGATAACAACAATAACAACTTATAGAAGCTGAATGGACCAAAGAGACAAATACTAAGGAAAATTTTGTAGAAAATAAAAAGGAGATGATAAAAATAAATGTTAATTGAGCCTACACAAATGGTTAAAATTTTAGTTTAGAAAATGATGGGTTGGCATAGAAGAGTAATAGATAATAATCCACATTCAAGCAAGTCAATATTTTGGAGCAGACCTCAATTTCTAATTTCTATGTTTTCTTTGAAGAAATTAAATACAAAATATAAGGTAACATAGAAATAATCTACTTAATTCCTACTTACCTCAGTCTATGCCTCTTCCTCTACCTGCTCCTAGCTTTGTCTTCATACGCCATTATCGAGGATGATGTCTAGAATAGAAACTTCTTAAAACTCTATAATGCAACAATCACAATATCTTCTAATCTTCCTCCTAATGAGTCCCCTTAGTATCTCTTCATTTCCTTAATATGATGTTTTTTTTATAAATAATGACTCCCTCATATAGGTATAACTGTCATCTACTCTTTACTAATGAAGCCTTGGAAACTTGCCCATATGGTGGCTAAATCTTGGAGGACTTAGTAAAAAATTATAGTTTATGCATATTTTTAAATCAATGTAATCTGTAAGACACCGTTTCTTAGACACATTTATTAATCTATTCATGTGGCCTATGTATACTTCCATATTTGGATAGAGGTATACCTGGATAGTTACTGCATCATTTAATAAAAGTTATCCTTAATTATTTGATGTTTTTCATGCCCTCAACTAAAATTTGTACGCCACAAGATCTCAACTCAACTTCTAAGTGCAATGTGAAATTAATCTTTTACAAAAAGACTAATATATTAAACAAAGACAAGACAAATTGCAATTGAAAAAATAAATGAGAACTATTTGTTTGGGTCAATTTCATCACTGATTTATTTGGAAAGCTCTTATTTTTATAATTAAAATTAATTTTCTTTCAATGGAGCTTGCTTATCATTTTTATTTAATGGTAATTTTTTTCCATGATTCAAAGGATAAATAGTTTATTTGAAGCTTTCACTTCTTAATGGTGACATTTTTTGCACACACAACATCATTAAAAAAAGGATACTACTTGATATTATGTAGTACACAAATGCTTGCAACTAATAGACCAACAATTTTCCTAATTGACCTTACAAACTTCTTTGGTATACCCATTGCACACCAAGACTCGACAACTAGTTTGTGTTAATATTTGTAAGTACAACAAGGTTTGTTGAAATGTTTAATATTTTCCCACATTTTACAATATGGGAAACTATAACAATGGTGAGAATGTTTTTTTGTTAGAAATCATAAAAAATAAAGTAGAGCAAATGAAAGAATCCAAGTGTGAGTGCATGAAATAAATTTACCAAATTTACCAAGAGAGATAGAGATGAATTACTTCAAAGTATCAAGCCAATAAATCACCAAGAACCAAGACAAGAACACAAGGATTTGAAAGGGGAAAAACAAGAAAAAACTCTTGTGAAGAATATGAATATGGCACAAGGCCAAAAGAATGAGAGAAATGAGCTAAATACAATAATGAGAGAAAGATGAGAATGTGAGAAGTGAGAAAGAAGAGAATATTATTGGAGCAAGTGTGTGAGAGGCATCTCTTAACTAGAGATGAGTGGAGGAGTTTTCATGTAACTCCCATCTTCTATGAATGCCACATTCATATTGTGTGTGTCAAAAATGTGAGATTTCTCTTAAGGAGGAATATTTATTTTCCTTATTAAAGGAAATACAAAATTGTGAAATATCCTCCTTCTTGGACTAGAGGACAAATACAAATAAGGATACCTTGGTTTATCCTTTAATTACATATTTACAACCAAGGAAAGATTAAATTCTAACACCCGCATATAATCTTTAGTTGGGGGATTTACATCACAGGGTATTGAACCCAAATTGTTGCAATGAAATTTAAATTTCTCTCTAGATAGAGGCTTTGTCAAAATATCTACAACTTGATCTTCACCCTTGCAATAGATGAAGGATACTTTCTCTTCTTAAATCTACTCGAGCTAATGAAGTGGAGGTGGAGAGAGATGTGCTTTGAATTTTCATGGTAGACCAGATTCTTTGCCAAGGCTATTTCACTTTGATTGTCATAATATAAAGGTGTAGGTTCATGTTGAGGTAGACCCGAATCTTCAAGAATTCTTCTAAGGCATAAGGATTATTTGGAGGCATTAGTACAACTTTTGTATTCAGCTTCAGTAGAACATAGTGAAAGAGATTGATCTTTTTTACTTTTCCAAGATATAGCACCTGAGCCGAGAAAGAAACAATACCCAAAACTAGATTTCCCATCATTGGGATCTCCACCTAAATTTGAATCAGTAAATCCTTTTAATATGAAATCAGAATTTGCATAATAAAATAAACCTACATCAAGAGTACCTTTAATATACCTTAATATTCTTTTAGAAATTTTGAAGTGATTTTGTTGAGGTTTGGACATATATCTTGAAACTAAACCAACATTAAAAGATATATTAGGTCTAGTGAGAGTTAGATAATTTAAACTTCCAACAAGTTGTCTATAAGTAGTAGCATCTATAAATGTAGTTTCCATATCTATCATTAACTTAGTTCCTAATTCGCATGGAATTGAAACATGATTAGCATTATTCATATGAAATTTATCAAGAATATATTTAGCATATTTACTTTTAGAACTAAAAATACCCTTAGGGGTTTGCCAAATTTGCATTCCTAAGAAGTAATGAAGAATTTCCAAATTGTGCTTAATGATCTACCTTGGTTCTGTGATCTTTATATCTTTCATCTTACATCAAGAACCTTATCTTTAGTTTGATTTGATCAAAATTTATCAATCTATTGTTTCTCCTCTATCTCATTTCGATTTTGATCATGGGGGGGGAGTACCTATCAAACTTCAATCTTTGATTCATCTTTATCAATTATATCAGTCTTGTTTGAGATTTTTATCTCTGACATGTCAATTACTTATTTCGGTGTTGACTTTGTCTTTTTGTGCTTATTTTTGTCCTGATGTGTTCCCGTTTTGACCACACATCTGTGTTGTTTTGTGCTCCCATTTGGACCTCACACTGCAACTACATTCTTTGACTACATGTGTTCCCGTGTCGACCACACATTTGTCAAAGAGGGGCAAATGTATGCACCCTAAAATGGTCGCCTACACTTTGGGCCCCATTTCTAAATTTATCAAATCCCTGAATCAATATTTTCAAATATCAACAATATCAATTATATCAATTTCCTTGATCAAATCATAATCAATTCAATATTTCCTAAGGTTTGTGCCTTATTTAATTTAAAAGAGAAAAAAAATGAAAATAAAAATATTATTTAATTAAGAGAACATGCTCTCTTTTAATTAATTAAAAATCTCTTTTAATTAAATAATAAAATCACTTTATCCTAAGCCTTTATTTAATTAAAAAGAATTTCCTCCTCTTTTATTTAAATAAAATATCCCCACTTTGCTTCTTATCATATGTTGCACAAATAAAACATTATTCTTATTTTATAAAAAGGGAAAAAGCAATTTTTGTCTTATGTGAGACACAAAAGTCAACTCATATTTTCCTATTGGAGGATATTTGTGCACAAGGATCAAGCTTCCATTTTTCTCCACCCTTGATTAAGACTTTTGCCTCTTAATCTCAATGGTC
>MU226909.1:5349690-5381926 GCA_018584345.1 Thuja plicata
CTCATTTCTTATAAAAGGAGAGCTCTCTCCTTCATTTTGATATCTTAGGTTTTGATGCTAAAGTTATGCTGCAAGTTTTCTAGGTCATTTGGAGCTCTTTGAAGACATTCTACATCCAAGCTTTGAATACTTGTTATTGTATTTCATTGTAGTTGCATATTTCCTTTCTTAGTTGCATATTAGCTTAGATTTCCTTTATGATTTAGATTAATTCATCTAGCTTAATTAGGAAGGCTTTGTAACACTTGTTCTTTCCTTTCATAGATTAGTTGCATTGTACTTTCATTTTTATAGACTACTTTGCATTATCATTTAGATTTGCATTGCATTGCATACATTTGGTTTCATTGGAGATATTTGCATTCTTGCCCTTGTTTTCATTGTGAATCTCTCATTATATGGTTTATTGGCAAGGTCATGAGTTTATAGCTCTAGCTGAGAGCAATTTTACAAATCTTGCAACTCCATGCATAGAGAGCTATGGATCAATTTGTGAGGGCTCATTCTTGAGTTTCCTTGCATGTAAGGATTCATAGAAGTACACTACTTTTGTGTGTATAGTCATAAATCAGTCATTTGAATTTTTTTGTTAAGTTGAGACTTAATATCAGAAATTAAATGGGTAGAGCTTGAAATAAGAATCAAATCATCAACATAAAGAATTATAATAGTAATGTCATTTTCACTATGTTTTATATACAAGTTAGGATCATTTTTACTTCTGGAAAAACATTGAGAAAAAAGAAAGCATTAATTTTAGAATACCATTCCCTAGGAGATTGTTTTGAATCATAAATAGTTTTTTTTAGTTTACATACAAGATGTTCATTACCTTCTTTAATAAAACCAGGAGGTTGAGACATATAGATTTCTTCATGCAAATTACCATTTAAAAAGGCACTTTTAACATCCATTTGGTGAATAGGCCAATTCATTTTAGCAGCTAAAGCAAGAACAACTTTAATAGTAGGCATTTTTGAAATAGGAGCAAAGGTCTCATTATAATATATTCATTCAACTTGAGAGAAACCTCTTGCTACTAGTCTAGCTTTGAACTTACGAATTTGATTATTAGCATTCAACTTTGTTTTATATAACTATTTACATGAAACAAGATTTTTGCATGAGGTAGAGTAACTAAATCCTAAGTATTATTAGAAATTAAACTATCATGTTCATCTTGCACAACATTTTTCCAATGAGGTTGATTTTTAGCTTGAGAAAAAATTTGAGGATCTTTATAATGCATAAGAGAAGAAATCAAAGCATAATTACAATAATTAATTCTCCTAGGTTTAAGACCACCTATTCTAGTAATGTAATCATCACCTTCATTAAATAAATTTTTAAACCATTTAGGATTTCTCCTACAAGTAATAGAAATATCATTATGAGGAGTAAATTCATCATTTTCATCATCACTATGAGGAGTAGAAATATTCTTACCTTCATCATCATCATCATCATCATCATCATCTTTTTTAATACTAATAGGAATAGAAATAGGTGCATTAGTAGTAGGGTTTAGAATAGGAGGTTGGTCATCCAAGAGACCAATAATAACCCCTTTAAATTCATCATCTTTAACCTTGGAATAATCATGAACTTCATTATCTGTAATAACAACATCTCTTGCAATATGTACCTTGTTAGTAGTAGGATCACAAACTCTATAACCTTTAGTAATTCATCATACCCAACAAAAGTAAAGGAAGAAGATTTAGAATCAATTTTATGCCTTTTTTGTTTAGGTGTGTGAACATAAGCAATAGATCCAAAAAATTTCAAGTGTTGTAAATTTGGTTTCCTATCGGACCACGCTTCCTTAGGAGTTATATTTCGGAAAGCTTAAGTAGGAGTTCTATTAAGAATATAAGTGGCACAAGCCATTGCTTCAGCCCAAAACTTGTAATTCATATCTTTAGCATGTAACATACATCTAGCCATTTCCACAATAGTTCTATGCTTCCTTTCTATACTTCTCTATGAGATGTAACATGATGAGAAGCACCACTATCAATAATCCATTATAATGCATGAGAAACTTTATAACAAATAGTAAAAGTATGATGAGATTTATTACCTTGAGATTTGAAGTTATTTTGATTATTGTTATTGGTGGGCTTCTTATCATTTTTGTTTTTAAAACAAACATTAGTTAGGTGACCATCCTTACCAGAATAACTACAATGTGCTTTTTTAACATGTTGATTATTGTAATTATTGTTATTATTATTGTATGATGGCCTAGAATTAGACCCTTGTTTTGAATAATTATTATTATGATTATTACTATTTGAATAACCATTATTATGATTATTATTGATACAATAGTTATTGTTGTTATTAGAATAATAATTATTATTATGATGATTACTATTAGAAGTATAAGATTTATTACTTTGATTTTGATTTTTAGAAACAAAAGCATGTTCAAAAGTCTTAATAGTACCAAATTGCAATAATTTAGCCTCCTCTTGATGTAACAAATTTTGAAAGAATGCATACGTTAAATGAGAAGATAAAGTAGGAATTGCAAGTTGGGAATGAATATTAGTGATAAATTGCTGAAATTCCTTAGGAAGACATTTCTTTAAGATGATAGTAATTAATCTAATATCACTTAAAATAACATTAAGACCACTTAGTTAAGTTTTAATTGCATAAAACTGAAGTAAAAATTCATCCATATTTTTAAAATCATTATATCTTAAGTCCTCCAAGTTGTCTTGGAGTTGAATCTTATGAGATTCAGATGAGCTGTCAAACGTCTGTTGCAAAATGGCCCATGCTTCATGAGCTTTGGTGCAATGTCCAATTAGGACATATAGATCAGGAACGATGGAGAGACCAATCAAACCAAAAGCTTCTTCATTTTTTAATTTTCTATGCATCTCTTTCTACTTGTGAAGCAGAGGTAGCTGGTTCAATGGAAGCATCTGTAGCAACTTCAAGAAGGTGTTTAAAATGAAATAGAAATGAAACTTGAGTTTTTCATTGATGATAATCGGAGCTATCTAGTTTGATTTCAGGAATAAGAGTAGACATGATTAATGATCAAAATTACTTAAACAAAGTGAATTAAAATGAAAAAATATTGATCAAGATCAAGAATTATAAATTTAACTTATTGTTAGCTCTCCAATTGAATAGATAAACAGATATATAAAAAAATTTAAAGTTTTAGTTTAAATGTAAGAACACATTTTAAATGTAATAAATTAAAGAACTAGAAATTGAATATAGATAGAAATGAAATAAATAACTTAAGAGTGAAACGATATGAAGTAGAAAAAAGTATAGACCTTTAAAGATTTTTATTTAAACAAAATTTGAAAAAAACAAAGATAGAAGAGATTAATTTAAATGAAGTTTGGATTAGAGACAAAAATGAATAATTGAATTAAGTTTTAAAATAAGAAATAGATAAAATGAATTAAATTAAACTAAGAATGAATGAACTAAATTAAACTAATGGAAAGTAATTACATATTTGACCAAAATTAAAATGAGATTTAGATGAGTCAAAGAATATTCAAACTATACTAAAATTAGATTAAAAAAACATAATGAATAATTAAAATGTGCAGAGAATCCCCCTTGTAGGAATAATAGAGGAAATGCTAGCAAACTGATATAATGAAGAGATAAATCTGGAATGAACAGAACTGACATTCCAGAAGGCCGAGAAAGATAATAATTAAAAAATGTCTATCCACTGATGAATAACAAGTATCAGGAATGAATTACAAAACAAAAATGCTATCTCTTCTCTAAAAAATGTTCTAAGTGCTGCAGATGGCAACAACGCTGATTAAGGTATGATATACTCCTTTAGAAGCAAAAGGAAAAATAGACAAGCAAAAACATTTTGACAGCAATGGTTTATATATTAGAACGGATTGAAAAGATAAAACTTTAAAAAAAAAAAAAACATATTGGATCAAACAAAAAATGAAGTCAGGAAAATACAGTAATAAAATGATATATCTATAATGATTAAAGAAACGTTACACTAGAGTATTAAATCTCCTGCAAAGGAACCATTTCCAACAGCAGATGTATTAATAAAAACATTTTAAAAGAATTATTAAAAACATTTTAATAAAAATGTTTGGAATAATTCAACCGCAGATGCAAACCTGAATGAAGAGAAGAGGTAGAACAAAATGAGTTTTAATATTAGGAATAATGAATAAAAGTTAGTTATTACTGCATACAAAACATATATAATAAGTTCTAGACACCCTAGGCAATATGACAAAGGATAGATAAAAAAAATTGTAAACTAAATATAATGCAGTTGAATGCAAGATGTTGGAGAAGTAAAATGTTGACTGTAATACTCAAAACATTATAATACAAAGACATCTTAATAGCACATAAAATTTTTAGTAAGAAACATTAGTTAAAGTTGTATATAAGATAAGTGAAAATATTAAAAATCTTTACTTAAGTTTTAATAAAAAGAAAAAAATGATGAAATAGCAAGAAACATTATATATCAAGAACATTATATATCATGGAAGGTTGTGAGATAATATAGATCAATAGAAGTATATAGAGATAGATCTGTAAAAGAACACAGTTAGATTTAAGTGAAAACACAAATAGATAAGCTCTGAGGGTGAAACTTATTAAATTCATATTACAATGAAACCTGCAACATTGATTTAAACACTGGTGCATATTCCTGTAGAGGTAATAACAGAGATAATAATAGAGATAATTCAATACAAACTGCAAAAAAATGTTAGATATGAGCAATATGAGTGGAATGAATAATAATTTTAAATCCTGCAAGAAATGTTAGAAAAAAATTTAAATATATATTTAATGATGAAATATTAAATAAGCTAACTATAAATCCCTTGCGGTTTGCCCGACAGAGGGAATAGTAGATCTCTAAAAATCTTGAAAAAATTAGATCTGGCGGGAAGCCATCCAGAAAAAGTTAGATTAAAAGAAATGTTGAAGTAAGATGTTAGATTTGCAAAAAATAATGAAGTAAAACCTTCAAAAAATTGTTAGATAACAAAAATTCTTTCTCCTTCACAACCAAAATATCCTTCAAATTTCCCTACATGCAACACTCAATAAACAAGGATGATACCTGCTCCGATACCATGCTAGAAATCATAAAAAAAAAGAAAGTAGAGCAAATAAAATAATCCAAGTGTGAGTGCATGAAAGGAATTTACCAAATTTACCAAGAGAGATAGAGAGGAATTACTTCAAAGTATCAAGCCAATAGATCACTAAAAGGCTCCAAGAACCAAGACAAGAACACAAGGAATTGAAAGGGGAAAAACAAGAAAAACCCCTTGTGAAGAATATTAATATGGCACAAGGCCTAAAGAGTGAGAGCAATGAGATCAATACAATAATGAGAGCAATAGGAGAATGTGAGAAGTGAGAAAGAAAAGAATATTATTAGAGCAAGTGTGTGAGAGGCATCTCTTAAGTAGAGATGAGTGGAGGAGTTTGCATGTAAATCTCATCTTCTATGAATACCACATTCATATTGTGTGTGTGACAAATTTGAGATACCTCTTAAGGAGGACTATCTATTTTCCTTATTAAAGGAAATACAAAATTGTGACATTTTCTCCTACTTGGACTAGACGAAAAATACAAATAAGGATACCTTCATTTATCCTTTAATTACATATTTTCAACCAAGGACAGATTAAATTCTAACACTTACCTCAATCTATGCCTCTTCCTCTGCCTACTCCTAGCTTCGTCTTCATACACCATTGTGGAGGATGATTTCTAGAATAAAAACTTATTAAACCTCTATAATGCAACAATCACAATATCTTCTAATCTTCCTCCTAATTAGTCCCCTTAGTGTCTCTTCATTGCATTAATCTGATAATTTATTTTAAATAATTACTCCCTCATATAGGTATAACTGTCATCTACTATGTACTAATGAAGCCTTGGAAAATTGCCCATATGGTGGCCTGATTTTGCAGAACTTGGTAAAAATTATAGTTTATGCATATTTTTTAATCAATGTAATCTATAAGACACTGTTTCTTAGATGCATTTATTAATCTATACATGTGGCCTATGTATACTTCCATATTTGCATAGAGGTATACCTAGATAGTTACTACATCATTTAATAAAAGTTATCCTTAATGATTTGATAATTTTTCATGCCCTCAACTAAAATTTATATGCCACAAGATCTCAACTCAGTTTCTAAGTGCAATGTCAAATGAATCTTTTACAAAGGACTAATATGCTAAACAAAGACAAGACAGACTACAATTGAAAAAATAAATGGAAACTATTTTTTTGGGTCAATTTCATCACTGATTTATTTGGAAAGCTTTTGTTTTTATAATTAAAATTAATTTTCTTTCAATGGAGCTTGCTTATCAGTTTTATTTAATGGTAATATTTTTCCATGATTCAAAGGATAAATAGTTTATTTGAAGCTTTCACTTCTTAAGGGTGACATTTGTTGCACACACAACATCATTAAAAAAAGGCTACTACTTGATCTTATGTAGTACACAAAGGCTTGCAACTAATAGACCAATAATTTTCCTAATTGACCTTGCAAACTTCTTCGACATATCCATTGCACACCAAGGTTCAACAACTAGTTTGTCATAATATTTGTAAGTAGGATAGGGTTTGTAGAAATGTTCAATATTTTCCCATATTTTATGATATGGGAAACTATAACAATGGTGAGAATGTTTTTTCTTGTAATATTTATTGTGTAATTTTGTTTGAGTCAAAAAAATAGTATAATATTAAAATTAGAAGATGGTAAGGGTAGGTCCCCATGTTGTTTCTTAAATTATCTCTTCTTGGAGTAAATGTTCAATATTTTGAGGCACAATTTGTGAAACTGATGACCCCATGGATGAAATATTTTCTACTTATTTTTAGCAATCTTCATAAATATTATTTTTTAAATTAAATGTTTATTTACAATTACTGCAAATTATATTGAATGCAAAATTCTAGGAAAATAAAAAGGATATGAAGAAACACAGTAAATACACATGACATTTTTCTTAATATGTAGTTGCTTCTTATTTCTATCCCCCTCTTTTTGAAAGCTTAGTTATAGGGTTTAAGAAGTAGCTTCTCCAACAAAATTGAAAAAAATTCCAAATTATCCTTTCCCTACTCTTAAAAAATTGCATGGGAACACTTTATCTACTTAAAATTAAGCAAGAATGGTACTTGCAAGTGTCTAGTTTGCTGAATTTTATAGACAAGATTTGGTCTTATTCTGATGAGGAGAACAATATTGTGTTGATGATGTGACACATGAGGAAAAACATGATTATGTACTTCTAAGAAGTGGGTGGATGTACATGCACATTTTCCTTTCCTTATGTACCTTTGAATCATATAAATCTCTCACCTTTAACTAAACGTAAGTTGAAGATCATCCTCTATTTGTAGAAATGGAGGAGGAGATGATGAATTCTAGGGTGGAGATGACTTGTATAAAAATTATAGAGGTTTTGATTAATCAAGTTGAGGAGCCCAAAAAAGTGTCGAATGATGTGATTTGTTCTCTGGATGAAAAGATTTTGGTTAATGAACAAAATGATGCAGTTCTACCAACATCCTTGGAAGGTGTACTAGAAGAGGAATCTGAGAGCCAAAAAATAAGAAAGAACTCTTAGAGGTGTTGGTCAGGGAAAAGAGGAGGGAAAAAGAAAGGAAGAAGGCATGGAAGATGAACTCATGGTTTTTTTTTGTTGTAATTGGTAGACTGTGTATTGATATATTGGGGAAAAATCTCGAATTCATTTTTTATAAAAAAAAATTATAGAACTTTTATATTAAGGTTTTCTTTTGGTCTATAGTGCAATAATATGATGGTTCCTTTGTAGGGTTGTTATTTTTGAAATTAAGATTCAAATTCTGTTGAGATGATATTCTTAAATGTATAAATAATAATTAGTCAAAATAGTTTATCCCTTCTAAAAATTAAAAACAAAAGTAGTCCTTCCCACCAAATTTTAAATGTGAATACATTGATAAATAAGTGCTAAAATTTTAGTTATTGGACATATTCGGATTTATTTATAATTTATTACAAAAAATAATATAAACATATCTAAAATTTCTTTTGAATTCAATATATGTTTAGTAACAAAGGGAATCTTGGTAGTTGATTGGGCCAAACAATTAGGTGCCTTGTATGTTGAATATTCTTACCATAAAGTTGATGTTGTTTATCCTATGATTACTCTTGCATCGCCTCCTCTACTCCTATAATTGTGTGAGGCCTTAGTTACCCAAAAGAGGGATTTGGAGAAATCCAAGATCTAGAATATTTATCCCAATGATATGGATTAGTACTTCAATAAGGATTTATTTAATATGGATAGTTTACATGATGTAGTTGATTCAGTCATTGGAGAGTTCATTAACACATTAGAATACATAGTTTAAGATTCTTAGATTGTATAAGTAGTAGTTTTGGGGTGGAAAGAGGTATAATATAAGGTGAAAGATATAAGAAGAATGTATAAGAATACCTTGAAAAAAAGGCATATTCAAATTTCATAAACTATATAAGTATAGGAAGGAGAGAGAAGAAAATAAATCCATGAGACATAAAGTGTGTGATAAATTGACAATAGAAATAGAGTAAAATATAGGTAAAGTAGAGTATCAATTGGTTTTAGCAAAGGTTAGTAAAGAGTTATACTCATATATATTCAAGAAATAGATTCCTCTCTGGGACTCATCATGCAAGAAAAATTAATGAATACATAAACCATTATAGTAGAGTGTAAATTGGTGGTAGAAGGTCATCGAATCCTAATAATTTTTCCCTAGCTTTAAGATATTCAGAGAGCTTGGAGGAATGAAACTTATTGAGAGACAATTGAACATAATGAACATATAGGAGGAGTCCATCTCCTTAGTATCCATAATACAAAAATATTTAAAATATAATGAAAATGAGGAAGTGAAAAAAAAAGTTTGAAAATAATTTTCAAAGGGAAGAAGATATCAAAATGATTGAGAAGAATTAGTCACGAGAAATGACATGGAAAAAAAATTAGTTAGCTTGGAAAGGATATTCACAAGTATAAAATATTTTCTTATAGGATACCTTTTCTCCAGTGGTTAGCATGGAGGAAATCTGCATGTTTCTTTCATTTTCCAACTCACAATAAATTTTATATTTATCAAATGAATGTCAAGTTAAGTTGTATTGTATGGTTATCTATAAAAAGAAGTATAAATCAAATAGAAAAATGTTTTATAGTTTTGAAAATTAAGAGAAATCAGGTTTTACATGGACCCGAAACCCAAAAACTTTAGAAATACAAAGTAAGCATTTGTTAATCTATAAGATCTATTGATGATTAGTGACCAACACTTAGTCATTCACCAAGGCAGTTGTAGTTGGGTATCACTGTGGCTGAGCTAAAACTATGCAAGGTCGAGCAACATTGTCGAGTAGTTTTTTAGTTTGCCTAGTTACATTGCCGAGCCGAGTTACATTGCCAAGCCGAGAAGGATACAGGGATGTTAAGTGCCAAGCGACAGACAATTAAGTGCCGAGTAGAATAGTTTTTGTATATATGTCTGGAATAATACAAACTTCAAGGATAAGTGATTTGGCCGACTTATATAAGATTTTTGGGCAGACATATATGCATTTATTATTCTTATACGGAGTTAGTTATGAATTTGATTGTTTTATCCTATGCATGACTCATTACAAGCATTAATTGTTTTACCATCAATGTATGGATATCAGATCTTGAGCATTGATCTAGATCTCACTATCAGATTTGAACAAGTATATTAGGTTAATTCTAAACCCTATTTTGCAAGTGTGTATGGTGTGTGGCGACTGCATTTTAAGAAGTGAAATGCACAGAGGGTTATTTTGTTAAGAAGTAGAGATCAAGTAGAGCAAGGACACAGTGAACAACAGAGTAAAGATATATCAGATTATGAGATCATAGAAGGTACTAGAAAGAGGAGATTTGTCATTAGCATCAGAGTGCATAATGAAGGATCAATACTTGAGACATTCTAATCATTGTATCAGGTAAAAATATCTTAACAGAGTGGTTCTAACAGACCTTTCTTTATCTCCTAACAGAGTTCTTACTTCATTGTAATTTGAATCCTTTAACAGTGTAGATTGTAATGATCTTAAGCTCTTAATAGGGTAGACCTTTCACAGGGTAGATTACATTTTGTAATCAAACATTTTTAACCTTAACAGGTACACTTTATTACTACAGTAGTGGAGAATTTTGTGGGTGTCATCCCCACCACAATTTTACCTATTTGGGTTTCCAGGTTACCAAGTTATTGTGTTATGTGTTACTTATTTCATTGTGTGGATGCTATCTAAGATTACATTAGATTCATATATGTATGAATGTGGATCAAGTTTATTTTAAGTGTTTAATTTTGAAGATCTAATTCACCCCCCCTCTCAGTATCTTGCTTTCCCATTATTGTATTTCCAAAATTGGTATAAGAGATTAGTTCTCTAAAAAGGTTATAATCAGCTTGAGAATATAGATCTTGAAATGGAGATCTACAAGATGGGTAAAGTCATTGAGAATCAAAAGATTGATATTCAACTAGCACTACAATAGATTGAGACTGCAAGACAAGAATTAAAGAAGTTCTTGGATACAAGGAAAGATTTGGCCAAACAAATGAATGACACTCATTATCAGGAAGAGGATACCACAAATCTATATTAGAATGGAGATTCTACTGAGAGTGATGCATCAATAGTAGATCTACTGGAAAAGAATAGTGCACTATGTGAAGAAGTCAAAAACTTGAAAAAGGAACAAGAAGCCTAATCAATAAGAATGTGTGAAGTTTTTGAACAGAAAAAGAAAGCCGAAGATAACAGGGCTATGGTAGAAGAAGACAAGAGAATGATGACTACTAGACTTGATGAAAGAACACATGATGTGCAAACAATGATAGTCAATCAAGTGGACATGGAAAATCAACTACTATTTGCAAATCAAGAGATCGGCAGGAAAGACTTGGAGATTGTTAATCTTAGATCTGAGAATAGTCAATTGAAAGATGAATTGAGATCTGAGAAAGAGATTAATAATAGAGTGAATGATCTAAGTACTGCTATGAGCTACTTTGAACAACTGGTGGAAGCATCAAGAAGACCTAAACATTTTTCTGGATTAGGTCACACTGGACAACATTCAACCACTGAAGATGGAGAATCATCTAAGACAGGTGAAAGAAGGCATGCTAAGCCAAGAAATAACAAACCTATTTGTCATCACTATGGGAAACTAGGTCACACAACAAACATTTTGTGAAGCAAGAATGGTAAGTCCAATCCAAAAATGAACTTTAATGGTTACTGCTTTAACCATAACAAGTTTGGACATCAAGCATGTGAATGCAAGACAAAGGCAAGCAAAACACCTAGACTCAATGGAAATTGCTATAACTGTCACAAATATGGTCATAGAGCACAAGATTGTAGATATAAAGGTAAACAATAGTGGACATCAAAGGTACAAGAGAAATCACCAAGAAAAGACAATGCTCACAATTGGGATTACAATACATGGCATAGTTTTCATTACTGTGGTGAGTATGGACATGTTCAAGAAAATTGCATAAGGACACATTTCAGAGGTAAATCTAAAAGTTGGATGAATGGAAGCCTAGTCTGTCATAGTTGTCTAGAAATTGGACATACAAGGAAAGACTGCAAGACTAGGGTACCAACTCCTACTGTTGAGCAAATACGGGAACAGATGAACAAGACATGGGTTAAGAAGTTTGAACCATGTAGTAGTGAAGCTAATGAAGCCAAGGTCACCCAATCCAATGGATCAGGTGATCACATCATCTCCAACTAAAAGAAAGAGTTATGTAAGGAATTGTATTTAAAATTCTTATCTTACATCAGTTCCTAACATGAAATGTACAAAAGTCCACATTTACATATGTTAAGATGTACCAGGACATATTTTGAAGACAAAATTTTGAGATGAGAAAATTACAATAATAGGTGCTGAGTACCACTCATGGACACTAAAGTCGAGTTCTTTAGTGAGTGCCAAGTTTTGTGAAGGTCGAGTGTAGTGAGCTGAGTGGGATGCAATTTCTGTTAAAGCTGAGGACAGATGGCTTGCACTAACTCAATGGACAAAAAATTCAATGCTCACCTACCTTGATGTTTCAAAGCTTATAAAGGATGAACAGTCAACATCTCATTTTTACCTTTCAATTTTTACTAGTTAACGGAGTGATTGAAGTAATTTGCAGAATTGATCTTAACTGAGTTTTAGCATCGAAGATTTCATCAGTGTGCCATCGAAAATCCTAAGGTGAACACTGAATAGTAAATAGTGCAAAGAGCTACTTGCTGAGGTAATCTATTTTACATCCTTTAAACCCTAATTTAAAATTATGGCTGCAATTTCTTCCACACCACCTAAGAGTATGGAGGCAAAACTAGACCAAATTTAGTTGATACGGAGTGATGAATGTGAACCTCTCAACTTTTGAGTCATTCCTAAAACTGCAATTTAGACTAATTTAATGGGAGCCCTCTCATCCATTCCACCCAAGGTACTCATGATTCATGACGTTAGATCATGTTATATGGTTAAGATTGGTGAAGTAGGAGATAGTGATTGAGGAAATCCTACAGTAAATTGTGTAAAAATGGAGTTTTGAAGGCAGAATTCAAACATCTAGCTGACAAAGGGTTAACTCATGCCCTAGATTTTCCCCAAGGTTTCAAATATGAATGGATAAAATTTATCTTTAGCTGATTTCATGACATGTGTATGTGGTTAGATAATGGACCAGTCAAGATCAATAAAACAATGATTCATCGAGTGACTGGATATCCTGTAGTAAATGGAAAATAGACCATGAGGGATAACAAAAAAGAAGAAATTACATTGAACACTAGAGCATTATGGAATAATAGATGTATGACTATCTCTACAATTACTAACCTAGAACTTGACTTTGGAGTAAGGGTTATAGCACATAAGTTCTATCAGTCCAACAGATTGGATAGTGTTCCTTGTACAATAGTTGATCAGGCATGGAAAATTGTGAAGAAGAGTCACACATATGATCTTGCCAAGCTACAACAGACACAACTAGCTAAGAACCTAGCATCAATCAGAAAGGCTAAGATCTCATCATGTATGTTTGGTTCTTTACTAGTTTGTATATTTTGCTACATTCGGGATACATTTCCTACACTTGGAAATATTGTTTGGAAAAAGGATAGGCCCATAATAGTTTAGATTAGTGAATGTATAGAGAAACTAGGAAGCAATTTCAATAGAATTATGGGAAGCTATTTTTTAGAATTCAAGAAGAGAATGAGATTAAGGACTAGGATTCGTAAGTCACTAGTGGAGAAGTACTATGAGGAAATTTGTTTTCTAGTTGATACAAATAATACTTATATCAAGGCAGTGTCTCCTAGGGTAACATGCTTATAACCCTTTCCATATAAAATGAATATTGATGAAGCATCATCTACGATCACTACACTCCTAGCTAAGGCAATTGATTCTACAACAGAGAGATTTGGAAATTTTGATGAAGCTAAGGCTAAAATTTCTAGAAGTTTGAATGAAGGAACTATGGAGAGGAAAAGAAAGAAGATTGTTAAAAACTTGGAGAAAATGGTTGGCTTAGGTAGTGATGAAGAACCCGAGGATGCACCTTTAGGTGTAACCACTAGACAAGGTGAGGATATTTCTACAAAGGAGGAAGTAAGTGCATCAAAAGAGGTTACTAAGAAAGCTAAGGGAAAGAAACCATCAATTGTAATAGTAACCAAGAAAAGCAAACCCAAACCTAAGATTACACCTCCTATAGCTAATCATTCGAGGACTAGAGAATCTACTATTAATTCCCCAGTAGAAGTACAAACTAAAGTTTATGGCAAGAGAAATGTTGCAGAAAGCAGTTCTGGAAAGGAAGCAAAGGTTTCTCCTAAGGCTGAGCCAAGTAAGCCAACAAAAAGACCAAGAAGGAGACTAAATATGGGAATAGATAGTGATGAGGAGAAAATAGAAAGTGATGAATCCAACAACATACCTAAAGCTCAATTGAAGAAACAGTCAAGCATTGATGGGGTATGCAATACTTTGAGGAATTCAGCAGGGTTAGCAACATTTAAGTTCATTAAGTATGAAAAGTTGAAAACTGTAGATAGGCACAAAGTATAGGAAGCACTCTTGGACATGATGAGTACTTTCAAATTAACTCCTACAGAGATAGGAAATCATGTGCGAGATGAACTTTATGATTTTATGTCAAGCAAATGGGAATTTGCACTGTCCACAAAAAGACAGATCAGTGAAGGAACACTAGCCCAGGTAATACCTTAGCTCACCTCAAAACAAAGAGTCAAATTTATTGAGGAATAAAAGAGAAGATTTGTTCCTAAAATTAGAGGATATGTTGTTCTAAAAAAATGACATTGAAGGTGTCATAAAACAAAGCACAAGGATTTGGAAAGAGATCTTTGGTCTTCTCATTCCAAAAGATAAGAAATCTGGTGAGGGGACATCCGAGCAAAAGACAAAAGAAGTTGAATTCAAGACTACCCCTGAACCATAGATAACAAAAGATCAAATTGCCATTGAAAAGGACAAGAACAAAGATGCATTAGATGCGACAGACTCTGTTGATCTGACTGTATATAGTCCTTTGGATTATATAGTTGATGATCCAAGCAATTTGAATGCCGAGGATCAAGATATGTTGAGTGGTAAAGACACTGACTTGCCTATTAAGGAAACTGATACAGAAGAAGGGAAGACCAAAACATCTGATGAGATAATTGAAGTTGGTAGTGATCAAAAAGGTGAAGAGAAACAACAAACAAATGAACAAGAGGTAACTTCACAGAATCCATCTATTTTAGAGGTAGTGAAAATAGTTTTAGATAGTGGAGTAGGGATGAAGGATATTGTTGATGAGCCTAAATAAGAAGAGGCATTGCAAGTGTTGGTTGATCTACAACACTTTGCATCATCCACTCCTACAAGTCCTAAAAATGGGAGTATGCCAAACCCCCAGACAATATTGACAGAATTAAAGGAGGCAATAGATATCGACACTGTCAAAGGGAAAGATATTATGCTACCAAGCATAATTTCTCCAAAATTGAAGAAGAAGAAAATCTTGAAGAAGAAGTCTCAGATTTTAGATGTAACATTAGATGAAGTCATTGTAATTCCACAATGGGATCCCAATGAGTTATCTTTTGAACAAATAGGGACTCTTCAGGAATTGTTTAAGAGGAAGAAGAGACAGGAAGAGATGGAGATAGAACAAAAGTAAAAGCAGGTTTTGCATGACATCAAAGACATGTTTACAAAGGATTTTGACTTAGAGGATGAAATGCCTCATGCTCCAATCATAGATCAGCTAGTTAACATTGTACAGAAAGTAACTGATGAGGACATAGATAGCAATGAGAAGCTTCTGCAATGGTCCAGGAGAAAATTTGAGAGCAAAGTTCAAGAGAAGATCTCAGAAGAGATTGCCACTAAACAGGTTGAACTTTCTATTCTTATAGAAACTTTAGAGAAAGTGACAGCCAATGTTTATGCTTTGTATAGGAAATTATGTGATGTTGAATTTTTCACAAAGGCTAATCCACAGCTTTTTGAGAAGCTACAGTTAGATTTGAGATCAAATGGTACTACTTTGGGTAAAGGTACTACATCTAGTTCTTTATATTTTAATAAGTTGATAAATGCACAAAGGAGAATAGCCAATCTTATGGCTAAAGATGGTTGAGTAAGGGCCAAATTGATAACTATTTAGACAAGCCTATTGCCTCAATTGGAGGTAATACAGAAGAAACTCTCAAAAGCAAAGGAGTTGTCATAGAGAAGTGCAAATCTATCGATTGTAGAGAGTTTAGTGATTCTAGCTGCGGAGCTAGAAATAAAATTGGAAGTTATGAAGATTGCAAAGGAAAGCTAGGATACTACATTTGAATCTACCTTGCAGCTTCATAAACAATTTTAGGATAAATACAACTTAACCCCATGAGAAATTAGTGACAAAAACAAGGGGGAAGTTAGTAAGGAAATTAGTAAGGAAGTATGAAAGGATATCAAATGATACATCGTTATAGTAGAGGTACACTTGTATATAATTTTTAAGGCATGTAAACTTGTATATTATTTTTGAGTATATTCCTAGGGGGAGTACTTTGTATACTTAGGCAATATTTTGATGAAATTAATAGAAGTAATGATAAGTGTTTTTGCCACTAATATCAAAGGGGGAGATTGTTAATCTCTAAGATCTATTGGTGATTAGTGACCAACACTTAGTCATTCACTGAGGCAGTTTTAGTTGGCTATCACTATGGCCAAGCTAAACCTATACAAGGTCGAGTAACATTACCGAGAAGTTTTTTAGTTTGCCTAGTTACATTGCTGAGCTGAGTTACATTACTAAGCCGAGAAGGATACAGGGATGTTAAGTGCCGAGCGACAGACAGTTAAGTGCCGAGCATAATAGTTT
Source organism: Thuja plicata (assembly GCA_018584345.1). Lineage (NCBI taxonomy): Eukaryota > Viridiplantae > Streptophyta > Pinopsida > Cupressales > Cupressaceae > Thuja > Thuja plicata. The sequence continues at coordinate 5,366,239 of MU226909.1, forward strand.
TTGTATATATGTTTAGAATGATACAAACTTCAAGGATAAGTGATCTGACTGACTTATATAATCTTTTTGGGCTGAATTATGTATGCATTCAATATTATTATATGAAGTTAGTTATGCATTTAATTGTTTTATCCTATGCATGACTCATTGTAAGCATTAATTGTTTTACCATCAAGGTATGGATATCAGATCTTGATCGTTGATCTAGATCTCGCTATCAGATTTGAACAAGTATATTGGATTGCTTCTGAACCCTATTTTGCAAGTGTGTATGGTGTGTGGCGAGTGCCTTTTTAGAAGTGAAATGCACAGAGGGTTATTTTGTTAAGAAGCAAAGATCAAGTAGAGCAAGAACACAGTGAACAATAGAGTAAAGATATATCAGATTATGATATCATAGAAGGTACTGGAAAGAGGAGATCTGTCATTAGCATCAGAGTGCATAACAAAGGATCAATACTTGAGACATTCCAATCATTATATTAGGAAAAAATCTCTTAATAGAGTGGTTCTAGCAGACCTCTCTTTATCTCCTAACAGAGTGCTTACTTCATTGTAAGTTGAAATCCTTTAACAGTGTAGATTGTAATAATCTTAAGCTCTTAACAGGGCAGACCTTTCACAGGGTAGATTACATTTTGTAATCAAACATTTGTAACCTTAATAGGTACACTTTATTACTACAGTAGTGGAGAATTTTTTGGGTGTCATCCCCACCCCAGTTTTACCTATTTGGGTTTCTGGATTACCAAGTTATTGTGTTATGTGTTACTTATTTCATTGTGTGGATGCTATCTGAGATTACATTAGATTCATATATGTATGAATGTGGATAAATTTTATTTTAAGTGTTTAATTTTGAAGATCTGATTCACCCCCCCTCCCCTTCTCAGTATCTTGCTTTCCCATTATTGTATTTCCAACAGCATTAAGTCCAGCACCAAATCTAGCCAAAACAAAATAAGAGGGTGAATGAAGGAACCCCTGACCAACTAAGACAAAATAAATAGGACACGAAAGAAAAAGTACCAAAAAAAACCATCTTACTTCCAATCTTTCAAACCCTAGAGGGTTTCATCCATCCTGGTATCCATCTCAATCATTTTCATCACACTGGCCTTTAACTCCATTATCTCATTGTTGGATGAAGTATTTTAGTTGATCTTCACTCTAGTTCTACAACCTGGGCCTTTACCCTTTGCCACAGGACTCTAAAACATGTCCCTGACAGGTTTTCCCAGTAATTTGACCAACATACAAAGGTTACTAGTCAATGCCTTCATTCCCTCCTTAGAAATCTCAAGCACATTCTCCAGTATTTTATAGTTATTAGAGGATATAAACATTGTTTCAAGACTCAAAAATTTATTGTGTGGTCTAAATAAAGCTCCTATGACTAGTATGCAAGTCTCGATAAGTAATTACTTTAGCAAGGTTTTAAGAAAGGTATTATCGGTAGAAATATTTACATTAAAGTTGAGAATAAATTTTTTTGTGTAATTATTGTATATGTTAATGATATTATAGTTTACCAAGATGATGATGTGTGTAGGAAATTTGTGTTAGACATACCAAAAGAATTATAAATTTCTATGATTAGTTAGTTGTCTTTCTTCCTTATACTTCATATTTCATAGCTAGATGATGGTGTCTTTAATTGTCAAGACAAGGATGATGAGTCACCTATATTTAATCAGACTCTATATAGGTATATGATTTAATTAAAATTATATTTGAAATTTCATATAGACCTAGTATTTTTGCATCTGGTGTTTTTGGTCCCACTATAACAAGATAATCATAATAATATAAAGACAAGGATATTAAAATTATTTTTAAATATGTGAAGGACACTCCAAAATTTGGTTTGTGGTATATAAGGGTTGGTGAATTCTATTTAAGTGCATATATTGATGTGGATTGGTCTAGTTAGGTATATTGTAGAAATAAAATTGGTAGCAAATTTTCACATCCTTGAGCATCAAATTATCATACTAAAACCAATTTTGATTTGTATTTTTAAGTTATAACAAAATATCGCATTTCCTAGAAATATCATAACATTTAATACTTACCAAAGACAAAAATTTATAGGTTTATGTAGAACTCTTTGCATGGAGTGGTATGAAGAAATGCCCCCAAATCAAGTACTTGAACATTGGTTGTAATTTATTTCAAGGTTAGATTAAGAAAACTTACATCTTATGGGTATGCTGAATTTTCTTCATCTTCATTTTATAGATATTCACTTTTCTTATACAACCAATTTTGTTATTTGATGTGGCCTATCTTGGCACAATATTGAAATTCAATATCTCTACATATAAATTTTGATCTTCACCATTATTTTTCATGTGTTCTTGGACTCCTATCACTTTCTTTTGAATTTCCTCTATCTTGTATATTTAAAACCTTACTTGATGTTCTAGTCTTACATACAATCTTCATTCACATTTAATCACTTAGAAATATATAAACAATTTCATTAAATTTCAATGTACTTGAATCAATAATAGAGTTAGTAACCGTCATAAACAAGATATTTCATATTTCTCCCAAAGGAAAAAAAAAGAACCCAAACCCCTTCATTAAAATTTACATTTAGAGAAGATAAATAATGAGAAACTATATTAAATTCATTTAAATGATTTTCTACATTACCGTATTCAACCACCTTCATATTTAACATTTATTTCATTAGAAATAACATATTTAATGATGAGGGATTTTTGTTCAAATCACCAAATACACTCACGATATCAGAAGTTGTGGTTGTCTTGCATGGGTGAAATGTTACAAAAGGGGATAAGAATAACTATATGAATCTAGTTGTTTTCTATCCATAATATCCCAATCCTAATTTGACATAGTTACTAGTTTGTATTTTATTTTCCATCTAATGATCACCACAAATATTTCTAATAGATATAATCCCGAGTCTATATCTTCCATAATTGATAGTTATAACCACATCAAGTGGACCCCAAGATAATACATTTTAGTGAAAGTAGTCCAAAATAGGAGATAGAGTGGAAATAAAATAAATTATTGTATCTTTCTATGTAGCCTCAAATATCAAACATATTCATGTACATCATCCCAATTTAGGAATAGGGTAATGTGTAGATGAAACACATAGAATTTTACGAGTTTCCCTAAAAAAAACTTCCAAATGAATTTGCACAACAAAAATTACACTAATAAAAATAAGGGCCTAAATAAAATGCATTGCAACCTTTAATGATTGGGAAAATCCCCAAATCATAGTGTTAAAAACAAAATAGACCTTATCAAACATACATACATGAATTACATATAAAAATAAATTGAAACAATATGCACCATGAAAAATACCAACCACTATCACGCATACCACAAAAGAACATTTCTTGAACACCTTAAAAAAATTAATATATTTATTTAATATCATAATTCAAACACAAGATGGTGCAACCAAATATGTAAAGAGAAAATATACCCATCAAGCCATGAAACAGATTATGAGATAAACTATTTTTCAGTCATACTTACAGTACATGTCAATACATCAAATTTGAACTAGAACACTACATATGCACTATTAAAATGGGGAAAACAATGTATTGAAATAGAAAGCATTTTTGAGAATAGTAGTAAAAACTAACCAAACTACCAACACATTACATTTAGCAAAAATAATATCGCAACACTAGAGACCTAAAAAGATAGAACTGCACATTGGCAATATATATTGTCATTGATGTTGACATATATTGGAAAATATGTCTTTTTATTAAAGAGATAAATTGAATATGTAAGTGTGGATATTGGTGCATCAAATGAGGCTTATTGGAAATATTTGAGAGTAGTTGTGGATGTCCAATTTGATTAGTGATGTAGAAGATAATCCAAAGGTTCATTAGATGGTTGTGTATGTGTCTAGATACTTGGTATATACTAGTCTACATGATTCATGTTTTTAGTTTTAACATGTAGTCACTTTCAATGAATTATAGAAGTTTATATTGTGATTTAACTAATGGATGAGATTAGATTCATAATTACGTGATTGAAAAAAATTGTTTGTGGTCAAAAATTTGTTTCACTTGATTGTTGGACTAAAAATTTAGTCTAAATATTTTTACATTTCATTTTGTAGGTATGAATCTTAGGAGGCTAAATTTCAAGACTATGGAATGTATCCGTATTTTAGTTTTTTTTTCTATTGCATATCAGATGGTCAAAATATTACATCAAAAATAGATCATGTACGAGAGAGTATGAGTTTAAACAAAATATTACATGAGGTCTGGCTACTGCCAAAACCATATCCAGTAGGGCTCAAAACTAGAATTACTAATATCGCAGGGAATATTTTACTTAATTAAAAAAATAGAAGCCATTCTAATCAGAGGGGAGATCATGATCATTGTCTAACTCATTTGAGTCTAGGGATACAACATTATATCCTATGATGCCAAAGTCAGGGCCTATTGCTGCATTCCCTATGTCTGGAGTTGCGTCTGGGTGCTTTAGCTTGTCTATGAACTCTATGAGTTTATTGTCAAATAGTGGTCCCAGTTTAATGGTAGTGTACCCATGTGCAATGTCTTTTTTTTTTATCATAGTCTCACCTTCCCTTAGGACCTGTAGGAATTTACTTTCTTTCAACTTTATAACAGCTGTAACCTGCATGGCAACATCAAAGTGAATGAGTCACCTTAGAGACTCAGTAAGATTCTTTCTCTTCCTTGCCAAAACATCATTATTGCAAGCCTTCCAAATAACCCACAATATAATAGAAGACAAAATAGACCAAAATTAATTGAACCATTTGTTTCCATTAATGCTTCCAGTTATGTCATTTAAGGTATTAAAGTGGGTTTTGAACTTGAGGCCAAACAACTTCCATATTTCAGAGGAAAAGAAGAATTCAAAGAAGACATGTAACACTGATTCATGCTACTTACAGACAATGAAAAAATTTAGGTTCCCCCCTAGCTTCTTGAATGGAAGCTTATGTAGTAGCAAGTGCCATAAGAAACACAAGATTTTAGGTTCAAGGGGTCTGATCCAGATAGAGGTAAAGTACTTGTTCCATAATTCTAGAGGGGTCTCAAGGTGCCATAAGGAATTGGAATGCATGAGGATATCTGAGCTAAGGGTGAGAAGGTGGTAGAGATATTTGACCTTGATAAGATGAAGAGGGATACCATCTGGCCAGTTGAACAGAGTGGTGCAGTTGTCTGGGGAACAACAGCCATGGATGGGTCCTAGGTAGTTGATGGCAACAGTGAGGATGTTATATGTCCTACTCTAAGCGGAGGGAAGATCAAATCTCTCTTGCAAGTTTTCCCAAGTGCTCAACCTATCATCCTGAAACACATCTTGAAAATGAAAAATTACTTTTGTTGCCCATCCTTTTGCCGAACATCCTTGGAGTAGGGAAAGAGGCTTGTTTTTGTGATTAATGTTCCACCATATGGATCTAGAGCCACAAATCTTCCCAGCATTTTTTTTTGGGGTTTTATTGCAAAGGAATATCCTAACCAGCTTCCAGCTCTTCCATATAGATCAGAAAACAATAGATCCTCATACTGCAATAGTGTTGTCAATGCTAATAAGATCAAAATAGCTAAGGTGGGTCTAGGATTTGGCTTTACAAGGGTGGGACTTAAACAGGTTGTTCCCAATTATAATCTTCCAAGGTTCCTCACCAACGGAGGCCTTGGCAATCCACTTAGTTGCTACTGCTACACCTTAAGTCCTCAGGTCCTTTAGTCCTAGGCCTCCCCAAGCCTTAGCTTTGGTGCACCAACTCTAGGAAATAGCATGGTACTTATTATTCCCCCTAACATCTAACCACAGGAAGTCCCAAATAATATTCTGAACAATGCTATATTGGTTTTGATTAAAAAGCCATGAAGAGGAGAAGTAGATGGGATATGAGGAAATAATCTTTTGGCAAACTTGAATTCTGCCTGGGAAAGAGAGGAGGTTGCTATCCCATTTACTAAGTTTGGAGATGATTTTGTCCTTATCCCAATTCCACATCTCATTAATGTTTGTATTAATGGCAAAAGGAATCCCAAGGTATCTCACAATATGAGAAGGGCCTCCCCATTCCAATTCATATTTGTTCCACCAAACTGGGGGTTTGGTTTCCCATCCCAGCATGATGGACATGGATATAGAGATCTTGCTGCCTAAGGCTTCAGAGAATAGGTCCAATTTCTACATTAGGTATCCCATATTCTCCTCCTCTGTGTTTAGGAGGATGGTCATGTCATCTGTGACCTAGATATTGGAGAACTCTTGTCCATTGGGGAGGGAGATACACTTAACATGGGGAGATAAAGTGTCATCTCTAAGTAAGTAGTGGAGGGATTCTGCTGCTATGAAAAACAATTTCGGGGAAAGGGGACACCCCTACCTTATGGATCTAGTGAGTACAAAGAACTGATATCTATATCCATTGACCTCTACAGCTGCCATAGCCCCCTTTAATAAGGTTTCAACCATTTTGTAGAATGAAGGGGGGAATCCCAACCTATCTAGCATGAGCAGTATGAATCTTCATTCAATTCGGTCATATGATTTCTCATAGTATATAAGAAGCATGGAACTCTATAGGTCCAATTCCTTGGCCCACTCTAGTGCTTCCCAACATGTGATCAAATTCTCAAGGATGTACCTCCCATTTACAAACCATGTTTGGGTACTGTCGATCACTTTAGGGAGGACTTTGGCAATCTAGATGGCAAGGGATTTGGCCAGAACTTTGTACCCTACATTCAACAATGTGATAGGTCTCCAATTTTTTATTAGGAGTCTATCCCTATCTTTAGAAATTAGCTTGATTAGGCCAGCATTTAGTGTAGAACCTAGAGATCCTTCAGCAATGGCAACTTGGAAAACTTTGTGAAGGTTGTCACCAATCCACCCAATATTGGTTTTATAGAACTCCACTGTAAGGCCATCCAGGCCAGGTGATTTATCATTGGCCATACTTAGGATGGCATTTTTAATTTTTGCAGCTGTAAGGTCTGTCCCAAGACTGGCTGCATCTTCTTTTGAGACTCTTTTTGGGATAATACCACTAATCTTCTACAGAGCCAAAGCCATAGATCCATTATCTTTGGTGGTAAAAAGTCTGCTATAGAACCCAGCAAAGGTGCTGAGGATCTTATCCTTGGCTGTGATTCTATTGCCTTGCTCCATGATACAGGTGATCCTGTCTCTAGCCTCTTTCTTTTTAAGGGTTTGGAAGAAGAATTTGGATCCCTTGTCACCCAGGTTGAGCCAGTTAACCCTAGCCCTCACTCTAGCACCTTTGGTCTTGTAATTCTGGAGCCTTCTAAGGGAGTCTCTACATCTAACCACCTTTTCCAAACCCCAAGATTTGCGGGGTTGTTTTGGATCTGATGTTCAGCAACTTGCGATTCTTCCACAAGCTTAACCTCCTTCATCCTGCTATCTTTGGCTCTCTTTTTTCCAACTGTCTTAAGAATTTATTGCCAAGATAGTGTGGTCTAATTCCATCTATCCACCTCATTATTATGTTGGGAGATATCCTCATTGTACCAAGATATAATTTTAATAGCAGCTTGGACTGCTTCATCTTGGAGGAGGCACAAATTCAGTGCAAACCCTGTTTGGCAATACGATGGGACATCGTGGGATGGAATAAGATGGATGCATGACTAGATAGGGTGGTGATCTGAAAGGGTGTATGGTATTACTTTGACACATATGTTCCCTAAAATAGGTGGGCAACTTAAGAGCTACTTTTTCAAGTAAAATCACTCCAATCTGGAGTATATCCTTCTATCTCCTCTCTAGAAATTAGACCAGGTGAACCACACTCCTTCCAATTCACTCCTTTTCCCTACTAGGGGGTCAAAGAGATTCAGTTAGGAGATAATCCTATTCTAGAAGACCATATCTTTCCCTTTCCATTCAAAACTCTATCCTCCACTCTTGTCTTGGGCCCTTTCTATCATGTTGAGGTCTCCTGCTAGTATCCAGGGTATATCTTCTAATTCTGAGATCCAATTCCAAAGGTCAATCCTCTCATGGTGGTCATTAGGGGCATAAACTGTGTAGACACCAAAGGTTTGGTCTCCAAATTTAAATGAGACCCAAACTTCTCTATTGTAGGGTGATGCCCCCCAATTTTGGACCATCTTTCTCCACCTAGGACCAATCAGCATGGAGGCTCCTCCTTTAACTTTCTAATGCTTAGTGGAGAAAGCTATGGCATCTTTACATATACATTTTAATGCAATATCTAATAATAATGCTACTGTTTTGACCTCTTGGAGCATGAGGATATCTACATCTTTATGAGTCTATATAAATATTTTGACGACATATGTCCTGTCAGAGGATTCTAGTCCTCTGATGTTCCATGATATGCAATTTAAAGACATGAGAACTATTTTCCAGTGCTCATGGGAATCTTGAAACTCTTAAAACATTAGGGAATGTATTTTTTTTCTTGTTTGAATGGTTTTGGGTTGACATGTAGAAGGGGGAGTCTCCCTCTCCTCTTCTTGATACTGGTTCCTTCTACAATTTATGGTGGGGACTTCTTGTCCATCTTAGTATCTTTCTTCTATTTATTGCTTGATTCTAAAGAAAAGGTGAACTTATATCTCTTTGCATTGCAGGGGACTCTCTGTTCATTCCTGATTTCCCCTTCCTCCAGGTTAAGGTCCTCTTTGAGTTAAGCCTCCATCCTCACTACACCCTCTGTCAGGGTGGATGCTATGCTACTCCTCTTCGGCCTATACTTCCATAGATTAGGAGGAGGCGGGAGAGGGGGTGGGTCTGGGATAACAATCACATTATAAGAATTGAGCTTATCTTCTTTTTCTGCCCCCATTTATTGTAAGTCCAGCCCATCTGGTTTGGGGGGAGAGTCAAGGAGAAGGGGGTGACAGAGAAATCCATCTTGTCAGTGGATGCACCTAGAATGGAGGTTTGGGTCTTAAGAACATCTTTATCTGGAGGAAGCACCAAGTATGTTTTCCATTTAGGTTGTGGGATGGATCTGATTTTATCAGCCTTCATTTTAATCCTCTCTAGAGTGATCTGCTGGGCATTTTTAGTCTTGTGTTTTTGTCCCAAGTTTATGGTGCATGTATTTAGGCCAAAGTCCAAGTTGCAAGTAGGAGGGGGGTTTTTAATAGCCTCTGGTACATCTAGGGTAGGGTCGGGGGGTGGGTTTTTGAGGGCTCCAAATTGGCATTTGAGTTTGTTAAGGGTTGCAACGATATCTTCCAGGTTTTTTCTCGAGTCTGTGGTAGACCTATCCGGCGGTTCTAGAAGACCACGTATCTCATGTGGAGAATGGCAGGACAGGGAGATAGATGGGGTTAGTTTAGGAGAAATAGCTTTGGGAGGGATCTTAGTTGGTTCTTTGGAGTTAATAGTCAGGGACGGGTTAAGCTTTTTAATGATAGGGCTATCTTGTTTCTTATGGCCCTCCTTCCTGCAGAGGTAGCAGCTATTCAGTCCACACAAAAAGGTGATAGGGCATACTATTGGGCACCCCCCAAGGTCAAAATGGAGAGATTCAAGAAAGTTTATTCCAGGTCACAGAGACATAAGGATCCTCACATCACTATGTGAGATAAGTGTGTTGGACTGGTCAATCTGAAGCATATTACCTATGGGGTCGAGCGCTTGAGGGATAAGATTAAGGAGAAAGGGAGGTTTATTCTTAATGATGATCTAGCATGGGAAAGATAGGTCTAGAACTTCATTGTGTGAAGCCTCCAGAGACCAGGATATGGCTCTGAATTCATATGGCCCCACTCTCATAAATTGCTTTTCAATTATAGCTTTTTAGGATTTAGGGTCTACAAATAACATTAAAAACAACCCCTTTTGCAACATCCTACAATATGAGAAATGAAACCCTAGTTTTTTCCCCCAAATCTTCTGAAACTAGTCATTAAGGTAATTTCTAGATAGAATATTGGAAGCATCAATAGAAGAAAAAACAATTGCACAATCTTTAAACCTAGTTTTCTCATGTTCAATTGCGACCATCATTTGGGGATTAGCTTTAATGATGAGACTGAGTGGTGAAGGAATCTTACCTCCATCTCCTATTGTTATTTCTTTGTTGGGTGCGAATGCAAAGATGAATCATGCTCCTTTAGGAAGAATTTTCTCATTCTACACCGCTTGTTTGAAGGTATTTTGTTGCGGTTTGGAAGCTTGGGCTCCATCTCTATTCTTCTCTCATGGAGTCTTAGACATGGCCATTGCTACAAGTATTTTCCCAGCCTCGGCCTTTGCAACTAATTTAATTGCCTCTATCATTGAGATTACTTTGTTTCTTGCTTCCTTCCTGGGGTCTACAATAATGCTTTTAATAAAGCCTTTGTTACCATTACTAGTCTGTCGGGAGCAGTTTCTCTCTCCATTCTGACCGCCATACCCCGAGGAGGTGGAGGCCATTAATGGCACACCTATTAGAACACTCAAGGAATAAAGTATCTGCAAGGGATTTTCCCTAGTTGCAGAGCGATTGCATATTCTTGGTTGTCCAGTTATGTGAGGACATTATACTAGTTTTTAGGATTTTCATATTTCATTTAAAATATATTATAAGGATATGTTCTCCAAATCATAAGTTGGTAGTATAAGGCATTTTTTTTGGCTGAGTAGACTGATTTTCATTATTTTAGTGATTAATTAGCTCTTATGGATTTTATAATACATTTTGGATGGTGCAAGAGTTAATTAAAATATATTGAATGAAAATTGTTGCTCTACTATTGAATACTCTTTGTTGAGTGTAGTGTGCGAGCTATTAGAATTTCCTTGCCTCAACATTATAGGTGAATTCTTTTTCTTCTAGAATAATCTAATAACTAGTGTATTTATAGTATGATTTTATGTAGGATTTATATTATACTTGATATCTTAATCTTAGTCCACGTAATGTTTTAGGTTTACCTCCAATGGTTTGAAAGAAAACAATCAACAATTTGACAAGAAATTTTCATATTTGGACCAATCGAATGTGTTCCATTGTGTGAGGCTAAATAGGTCCATTATATTATCTTGAATGATAATTTAAGAGGTTTTTTAGGTTTTCCTTTATTTAAAATTGATCCACAACCTAGTTTTATGGTTGATACATATGATTGAACCTAATAAATTCTAGGTCACACATTTCATTTGTTTGGTCCTTTTTGAGCCATCCTACTTGATATTATAGGATGTCAAATTGATATATACAATGTGTTGGCCACTAATTTGGAGTCACCATGTTTTCATCCTAAAAAAATATTTCAATTAGTAGCTCTTTCGTGAATGTGAAATCAATCTTTGAGTTTTCCTTTCAGTTGTCTCATCTTTGTCTGTAAATCTTTTGATATGTCTTGGGAGTCAGTTGTGTCAAATTAATTCTAAGTGTTTTGATACTTAAGAAAAAATAAAGTTCCCTTGTACTTATGAATGTTTAAACCAACTTTAACGAATTTGAATTATGTTCAAAATGGTTCCAAGATGTTCAGTGAGGTTCAAGGAAGTTCACAAAAGGATTAATGTTGACCTACCGCTTAAAGTTGCGTGCAGATAAAGAAAATAATTTTTTGAAGGTAGATAGAAATCAAAGAAAAGCATCCTCCATCCTAGTGAATCACTCTGAACTCAGTTCAAACAAGTTATAGAGAGTTCAATATAATTCTTCTTAGCCCAAGGATATTCTATTGTCATTCTATCAAGCATATACCTTCTAGCGTATAGAAAAATAGAATCACATCTCAGGAGCATGTGGAAAGGCATAAATCATAATGAACCTTTGAGAAATATATTGAACAAGGTTCATTTGGGTTCAAGGTAGTTCAACGGGGTTCTCTCAGCATCACACAGAAAATATGTATGATAATTATTTAAAGTTGGGAATCCAGAAAAAAAGCTCTATATTTAATGAGATGATGCAAGGAGATGATTTGACAAGATGGAGGCAATCATAACTTAGTAAGGTATTGGAAATGGTGTAACGGGTATTATTTAACCTTACCATGTGAATGTTAAATCAACATCTTTTCCCCACATTCATGAGATATTTTAGTTAAGGCCCATAATTTAATTTTCCTTATTTATTTAAAGAGAACCTTAGTAGAATAATTGCAAATAGTTGCATTTTTAAGGGAAAGAAATGAAGGTAAAATCAACTGGGTACAAGTAATTGTTTGAACTGTTAGAATACGAAAGGTGAGTTTTGGCAGCCTTCTTTGTTTATGTTTTGAATTTTTAAGTTGAAAGATATAATAATATTCAATCTATCTAGGATAGAGGTTGAAACAACATGAATTCTGCATTTCATTTTTTTTTTTAAATAAAAGTGGGCTAGCCACTAAATATATTTATTAATAAAAACTGGTTCAAGAGCTCATCTAGGAAAGAACCAGCAAGAAAACCCAAAATCCTTTCTCAAATACAATAATTAAATTCAAGAACAAATTCAACACCCAAATGCATTGATCCTTGTTTTCAGAATGTGGCTTCAAAAGTTGCATAATACCATAATAAGACCCCCTAGCCGGTGTTGGTCATTGGTACTGGTAGTCGGTTAGCCCTGCTAGTCGATACCATATGTCGGTTGTGTTGGTCGGTCCATCGATGACGGATAGCCCTGTTAGTTAATATTTTTGGTCGGTGTCGGTTCTGGATGTCGTCGGTGTTGGTTCTAGTCATCGTCGGTGTCAGTTCTAGTCATCGTTAGTGTCAAAACTGGTCATTGGTTGGGAACATAAGCACCGATATGGATACCTCTAGTCATGGTTCCCGTCCCATAAACAACCCAAAAAGATATTCTTTTTACCAGCTTAGGCCCTTTATGGTACCCATCCCATGTGATCACTCCACATTCGAAGTATTTACAACTCATAAATTCACAAAAATATTCCGATGATACAAAAATTGATTTACAAAAAGATATTGGCCAAATATATGTCAAAAATGATTTAAAATATCTCTTTTACAACCCGCCTATATGGCATTAATCCTCCATGGTAGCTGGATCTTCTTGCTGGAAAACCACAGTAGTCAGCCATACGTGATCCATATTAGGAATTTTGGTAACCCAGCCATCGAGCTCCTCCTCATGCTGATCATGAAGGGTACCCTAAAAAACAAAACCTGCATTTGGGTGTGTACCCAAAATAGAGGGAAAATTAAGGTCTGGGACATGATTTGGGGATGCAATATATTCCAGGCTGGAAACTTGGGCCATCGTCAGATTAAGGGTCCGTAATGAAACATTTGGAGACCCAAGGATGTCAAGCATAACATAGACAATCCATTTAATATTTTCTTGGGTTTCTTTGCCCATGGACCTGATTACAGTTGGCAAAGTGTTCTTCACAAGCCGGAAGCTCTATTTTTCTAGGGATTTCTTAATGCTATCATATGTAGTCATACATTCATGGTTAGAGAGTAATTGAAAGTAGGAAAACAATCCACCGACGAGGGAAGGTCTAGACCATAAGTTGTATTTATGGATTGCTAACATCAGTCGATTACCTCTAATGTATTTCTGAAGAATAACCTTATTTGCAATCAGAAGCAAGAGGTCTACATACTGGAGTAGGTCCATTGCATTTGATAAGAAAATTGAAACAACTTGAGATGGGAAGGTAACCTATTTTTCTCTTGGTGCGAGTATGTGTTCTCCAATTACTCGACGGATGGCTCTACAAATCCCTGGTGTGTGGCATATGAACATTTCTTCCAGCTGGTAACCATCAATTCAAGCAGAGAGGTGTGTCTCTGATTCATCTGGGAGAAGAAAGACTATAATTCCATGGTAGTAGGTCTTCATGTAAAATCCCACAGGAGGCACATCTCGGGAGTTCAGCATTGGGGGTTTCCATCCTAGCGGTTGAAGTTGGGTGCTGCTAGAAGTAAGGAGCTGCTCTATTTTTCCAGTGAGATTATTATGGTCTATTTTGCATGATTAATTGAAGTTAGCGACATTAAGCATTAATGGTGACTAGGTGAGTTGCATTTCATGTCAGCATTTGCATAGTGCAAGATATTTCAACGAATCTATAGGTAATTTTGATGAGCTTCAATTTAATGGTCATTAAGATCTTGGGGATTGAAGGTATTGTCTGGATCCATTGGTGGTTTTCCATGTGTCCAACATGCACATGTGAAGCCAACAAAAGAGTTAACATTTAAATAGGCCATGTGATTTTTTGATTGCCCATATTCGTACTTGATATCACGTAAACTCAACCTATAGCCTGGACTAACTTTCCTAAATCTCATATGTTGTTTCCATGTGAGTCTATCATTGCTAATCATTTTTGCTAACTTCAATGTCCTTTTAGTTATGCTCTGTGAGTTGGCACTGCAATGTCATTTAAAATGAGCTTGTGCAATTTGATCTTGTTGCTGATGAAATCCTAAGGACATGTGTCATTGAATTAAAACCCATCACATCCCAAGTTAGAGAGGTAGTCTGCAACCTTGTTCCCTTCTCGCAGCGTATGGGAGATGAAATTGGTTCAGAAATGTAAGAAGTATTAAAAGAATGAAAACATAAACATGAAATAATCCAAGAAAATGAAATGCAAGAAGATTTTACCATAAACCAAAAGTGAGATAAATATATCAAGATCAACCGTTAAGCATATGAGAAACTTCAAGAATCCAACAAAGAGCCAAGAGATTTTGGTAAGGGGAAAAGCAAAGAAAAACCCCTTTGTGAATAAGAATATGGCAAAAATCCTATGGATGAGAGCAATAATCTCAATAAAATAATGAGAGCAATGAGAGATTGAGAGAGAGAGGAGAATATTATTGAAGCAAGTGTGTGAGAGACATCTCCTAAGTAGAGATGAGTGGAGGATTTTGCATGTAACTCCCTTCTCCTATGGATGCCACATTCATATTGTGTGTGTGACAGATGTGTGATTCCTCTTAAGGAGGAATATCTATATTCCTTATTAAAGGAATTACAAAATAGTGACATGTCCTCCTACCTGGACTAGAGGACAAATACAAATAAGGATACCTTGGTTTATCCTTTTAATTACATATTTTCAACCAAGGAAATATTAATTCTAACACCCCCCTTTATTGTTTACTCGGGGGATTTACATCAAGGGGTAGCAAACCCAAATTTTTACAATGAAATTCAAATTTCTCTCTAGAAAGAGGCTTTGTCAAAATATCTACAACTTGATCTTCATTCTTGCAATAGATGAGTGAAACTTTCTTTTCTTCAATTTTTTCTCTAATGAAGTGATGGTGGAGAGAGATGTGCTTTGACTTTGCATGGTAGACTGGATTCTTTGCCAAGGATATTACACTTTGATTGTCACAATATAACAGTGTAGGTTCTTGTTGAGGTAGACTTAAATCTTCAAGAATTCTTCTAAGCCATAAGGACTCTTTGGAGGTATTGGTACAACTTTTATATTCAGCTTTAGTAGAACATAGTGAAATAGATTGATCTTTTTTACTTTTCCAAGATATAGCACCTGAACCAAGAAAAAAACAATACCCAAAAGTAGATTTCCCATCATTGGGGTCTCCACCTAAATATGAATCAGTAAATCCTTTTAATGTAAAATCAAAATTTGCATCATAAAATAAACCTAAATCAAGAGTACCTTTAATATACCTTAATATTCTTTTAGCAATTTTGAAGTGAGTTTGTTGAGGTTTGGAC
>MU226909.1:5387758-5407551 GCA_018584345.1 Thuja plicata
CTTATTAAAGGAATTACAAAATAGTGAAATGTCCTCCTACTTGGACTAGAGGACAAATACAAATAAGGATACCTTGGTTTATCCTTTTAATTACATATTTTCAACCAAGGAAAGATTAATTCTAACAGGAAAGAATCTAGGAGTGTCCAGGTTTGTTGGAGAATGTATCTTAATTTCCAGTTATGAATCTCTTGTTTAATGCACGCATTAATGATAACCATAGAGTCGCCTTCAATATGATTGTTTTCAAATCCTCCTTTTTTTGCCAGTATCAATCCATGGAATAAAGCTCATGCTTCTATAGTATTGTTAGTTCCTATAGAGAGTGGGGATGCTATGATGGCCAGCACATGACCATTGTGATCTCTAATGCACACACCAATCCCTGACTTGCCCGGATCGCCTCTTGATGCATCATCAAAGTTGATTTTGACATTTTTTGGCTGAGGGGAATCGAATGAGTGGATTCACAACATGATGTTTGGCTGGCCTGCTCATGGTGCCCCCATCCCATTGGTACATGAATGCCTTTCCATACCCGGATGACTGAGATGTCCCAACTTGTTAGAACTGGATTGCATTTGATCCTACTATGGTTTGCATTTACTACTTCATATATGGAGTTATCTATACCAGTCTAGACAGATTCTAGTGAGGAAGAATTATATCAGAATATTCTCTTATTTCTTTCTCACCACGGAGACCAAACAACTATGGCTGAAATACACTTCCAAAGACTAGAAAAGAGCGAGTTTGCATAGAGCACTGGCCATGCTTGGAAGAGGTCCCATAATGTATTGGGAAGGGGAGAGGAGTAATTCAATTTTCCAAGAACATATGTCCAGCACTGTTGTGAAAAATGATATTTTAATAAGAGATGGTCCACATCTTCCAGTTCAAGATCACAAAGAAAACATTTGAATTGTTGAGAGATGTGGAGTTTGTTTAACTGATCACTAGTGAGTGCTCTCTTTCTTAAAGCTATACAGGAAAAACAACCAACTTTAGGGAGTGTTACCTAGTTCCAGCAAAATGAAAATGCTTGATGTGGAACTTTGTTAGTTTGTTGTTGCTGAATAATTCTATAACCATCTTTGATGCTGAATGACCCATCCTTTGCTGGAGCCCACAGAATTTTGTCCTCTTTGTTCGAGAGGATAACCACCTTACCTTGGAAAATTTTGTTCATTCTATCTCTATCCTATGGAGAGATGGGCCGCTCAACTAGGTCTTTCCAAATAACTTTGTTGGAAAATAGGCATACTGCAGATATATAGTCAGCTAGATACATTCCCCAATGTGTTTCAGAATTTAGATCCAAGTCATCCTGTTGTCCTGTTTGAAGTAAGGGAGGTGAACCATTCTAGGAATCTCTCTAAAATTTAACTCTTTTCCCATTGTTTACCTCCCATGTAATATATTTAGTAACAATGTCTCTTGAGGCCATCATAAAATCCCATATGGCAGATCCTTTAGGAGGGTCCCTAATAGTAAAAATTCTAGAGGGGCAAACATTGTCTAGATATTCCTGCTGCATAATTTGGCACCACTTATTTTCTAGTTTTTTGTACATTTGCCAAACAATTTTTCCCCCAAAGGCTTTATTTCGGTTTGATAGATCATGTATGTCTGCCCCTCCCAGGGCTTACACCTGTGCTATTTCTTGCAAGGAGTTCTCCATTAATATTTCCTATCCAAAGAAAGTGATGTATTAGCTTTTGTATTGTCTGGATCATTCAAGGGGGAGCTTTTAGTACTAAAAGGTAGTAATTAGGGATAGCAACCAGCACTATTTTGATTAGAAGTATTTTCCCTCCTAGTGATAGCCATTTCATTTTCCAAGCCACTATTCTGGACTTAATTTTGTCAATGATTAGAGACCAGTGTGTACACTTGTTTGCACCCATGAAGAAAGGAATGCCAAGGTATACGGATGGTAGGAAGTCAATTATAAAGCCTAGATGATTTTTAATTCTGGCTGAGATAATCTAATTGGTGTTGAAAAAATATATTTTGGATTTTTGGGCATCTATGACTTGTTCAGAAGCTGCAGAATACATATCCATGGTCTGTTTGATTTGTTTTTCCTCTCTAATATTCGAGGTTCGAAATAGCGGTGTCATCCGCAAATAGAGAATGAGTGACTAATATTTCTAAATCCCCTATTTTTGAACCTATCCAAAGCCCAAGAACTTGTTGAACATTAATGTATCTGCTAAGAGCTTCAACCATTAAAATGAAAAGGACTGGGGATAAAGGGTCACCTTGTCTAATTCCTTGCGTGGATGGAAAGTAACCATTCGAGACCCCATTGATTAGCACTTAGAACCTTGCCCCTGATATACAAGCTTTAATTTATTTACACCAGCTATTCGCAAAGCCAAATTTTTTTAGTATATTAATAAGGAAAGTCCAATTGAATTTGTCATATGCTTTCATCATATCTAGTTTGATGACAAAATTTGATGAATTGCTTGTATTAATTGAGTGCAGAACCTCATGTGCAACCATTGCATCCTCTGTAGTGTCTCTTCCTGGGATAAATCCCCCTTGTTTAAGAGAAACTAGTATTGGGATCAGCTGTTGTAATCTCAAGTATATCACCTTTGTGATGATTTTAGATATTGTGTTGCAGAGCGAAATTGGTCTAAAGTCTAAAAAAGATTTGGGAACTTTGATCTTGGGGATTATGGCAATATTTGTATTGTTAAAATATTTTAGCATACCTCTACTTTTCCTTTCTTCTTCGATCACTCCAAGAACTTCCCATCTGATCAAGTCCCAGAATACTTGGTAGAAAAGGGTTGGGAATCCATTAGGCCCTCGAGACTTGTCCGAGGGCAAAGAAAATACAAATTTTTTCATTTCTGTCATAGTGAAATGAGCCATAAGATCTGCATTATCAGCTGCTGTAATGATTTGAGGAATACCTTGTAGAATTTCTTAGAGTTGCTGATCTGCAGGTTCTAGTGGGTAGGGTGATGTGAGTAAGTTTTCAAAGAAGTTGACCCCTTCCTGCTGAATACCTTCAGCATCTGATACTGCTATTCCATTACCTTCTTTATTAATGGAAAATATGCGATTTGCAGCTCTTTTCTGTTGTGCAGAAGCATGGAAGTGTTGAGTATTTTTGTTACCCTCTTTTAGCTATAATTCTTGATATTTTTGATGCCAGTAGACCTCTTCTCTTTTGCATAATTCTTCCCATTCTTGCTAGAGTTGTTTCTGCTTCTCTAAATTGTCCTTGTCCATACCTTGTTTGATTATCGTCTCAAGAATATCAACCAACTATTGTTGGACCTTTTCTTTTTCTTTGAAAATGTTTTTAAATTTTATCTCATTCCATTTTTTGATATGTTTCTTGACATACTTCAGTTTGGTCGCAAACTGGTGCATTTTTGACCCTTCACACCAAGGTGCACTGATCCACCATTGATGAATAAGGGGTGAGAATTGTGGGTGATGGAGCCACATTTTCTCAAATTTAAAGGCTGGTTGATGCCTGGTTCTCTCATTAGTTATAGGAGCTTGGAAGTGGAGAGATATTGGAAAATGGTCTAAACCAGGCTTGGCCAAAATTTTAGATTGGAAAGAAAAAGCTAAAAGATTCAATTCTTGTGATATTAAGAACCGGTCCAATCTTACCACAATGTGTGAGAAGTGAGCTCTTCTATTCATCCATGTGAAGGATCCATTGTTGGTTCTATATCCAACAAGTTATTGTCTTCAACAAACTATGAAAAATCTTGGATTTTTTTCAATAGAGGGCTAATTCCTCCAATTTTTTTGAAGGCTTTGAGTATAGCGTTAAAATCACCTCCCATGATATTGTGTTGGTTAACTTGGGCTTGAATTTTGTGTGTTAAGTTCATCTATACTCTCTTCTTATCAAGGGTTGCCACAGGGCCATATACATTAATCAAGATGACGGCTAAGTCAAAAATTTTGATTGACAACATTTGAAAATGGTCATTTTGTACTAAGAGCTTTCCTTGCACTGATTTGGGGTCCCATAATACTTCCAAGCCACCTAAGGCACCATTGCCTTGCATATGTATAGACTGCCATTTAGTCCATTTTCTAATTGATTTGTCATAGCTGTCCTTTGAAAGTTTTATTTCTTTCAATAAAATGATGTCAACCCTCATAGAATCCAGTGCCTACTTGATTCTACATCTTTTTTTAGAGGCATTTATGCCTCTGACGTTCCATGAGGCTATCTTCATTGTTGACAAGGAGATCCCTTAGACCTCCTTGTCACTCTTTTTGAAATGGAAAATTTTCCATCTAGGGTTGACTGAATTCCTGCAGCTATTTCAACCTTGGTCTGTAATGACTTAGGTTTTCTCCCCCTCTTCCTAGGCGATGGGGTAACCTGTTCTTTTTGATATGGTGTTGAATCAATTGATAATGTAAGATTTGGGTCATAACCACCTAGTGCTATGTAAATTTCTATGCTATGGGTTTTTTGAAAATCCTGAAAGGAGCTTTCCTCAAGGCTGCTTATAAATTCTTGGTCCATTTTTGCAGATTGGGGAAAGCTGGAAGACTTGTCTAAATTACTAGGCTACAAGATTGGGTCTAAAAATATAGATTGATCAAGGTATTTTCTCTGAGAAGAGATTTGAAGCCTATTCCCTACAAATGCATTGATATTGTGGAATAGCATGAAATCCCCATATTGGTTCTATATGATTTCTGAGGAGTCTACATTTTGAAATGCACACATTATATCTTTTGTCACTTCTGGGCTTTGGGCTATATTTGAGGCAGTCTGAATGATTTATGGGAAATATTCAAAATGTAAAAAATTCTCTAACTCTATTGGTTCTTCTGGGCATTGTGCTTCATTTGTGACTAGAAATTTGTGCTTCCTATCTGCATCCCTTTGGAACTGGGAGGGGTACCTTGGTATACCACCTGCAGTTGTTTGATCTTCCTTAAATAAATCACCTTTAGAAAGGGCATCTTCATGAATCATTTTAGAGGCTAGATCAGTAATCATGGAATCTATGTATTTCTTGGCCTTAAGAATGACTACAACATTTACATTGAGGGCTTCCCACATATCTGACATTTTAATGGGGGATTCTTTGTGCATTAGATTGTAGACAATATTGTCTATGTTTTGGAATTTTTTCTTAGGTTCTTCCCAACCGATGGCTTTATCCTTCCTCTCTCTATCGTAGCACATGAAAATATATCTTAAAGAGAACAAGAAGTATATAGACACTTTGTATGAGGGTATGTAAGTTTTTGAAGGATTTAAATTTCCAGGAAGCATATCTAGATCCTGAGAAAGTGTATCTATGAGATTTAGATGTTCTAAAGCCCATTCTTTGCAAGTTGTTGGCTCTGAATAGTAGTCTTCACAAACCTAGATGTCATGATGGTTACCCCTATTACATTTAGATGTGAGGTTCTCGAGTTTGTCTTGCAATTGATAGATAGTTTCTGCACTTTGCAAGATGATTTGTTGGTTCTAACTACCCCATTTTGAGTTGATCTTGATGTGGCTTGGCACTTTTTTGAAGCAATCAATAAGGACACAAACCCTGGAAAATTTGTGAGGATTTTTAAAGGGGATGAAGCCATGTCTGATGAATATACCAATTTGGTTGGACATTACTTCAATAATCTCTAGATCTTTGTATTCTAAAGGCAACGAGGGGAGGGCACACCAGAATGGAAAGAACTTTTAGGCTGAGAGGTCTGATTAAAAGTTAGGGGACCAGTTCATTGTATAAAGACCCAGGCCATGGCAGAACCAGCTTTTATAATTATGGATAACATCCCTATGGCCTGCAGACTTAAATATAGCTACAAAAAACCCAAATCTTCTTGCAATTCCAAAACATCTGATATTCCTTCCCAATTTAAAAATGTTCAATCCCTTATCTCTGAAAATGGTAAAGAGTTGGAGGAGATCTTACCAAAGAGGGTTGCTACTGCAAGATTATAACGTGATTCTAAAGCATGTGTTGAGGCAACAAGATATTAATCTCTTCTTGTGCTTCATGTAGGCCTCATGGTACATCCTTGGTAGAAATGGCATGATTATTGGGAACCTGTGTGTGCTTGGGTTGCCAGATCTGTCTATTGACTCTTGGATTCAGGGGTGCTCTATGAAGGTTTTTAGAAAGAGTTATTTCTACAAGATACCCATGTCCAACTTTTACGCCCTTGCCTGGGGCCTGATCATCTACACATTCATCTGGTAATTTACCAAATTTTACTGGGGTGCCAGGGGATGTTCGCTCGCAGATGTCAAAGATTGGTTGCTTCTATTTCAACAATAGTGGTCTATGCCTATGCTTGTTTTGTTGAGGTGCACGATCTAATTTAAATGGGTGTGGTTGGTCTGATTTTAATTCCTTCCCATTTGCCATTTTAAATTTTTTGGGAGATTAATCCTTGGCTAGATTTGGGTAACTTTTGGTTTAACCACTGCTTCAAATGAGGATTCCCCCTACTCGTAACTATCAAAACCTTGAAAGTTGGATGGTTGTTCATGTTGGACCAAGGAAACCCTTTTCCTCATAGGAAGAACCTTGTGTGTCTTTGCTTTGTGGTCTAGAGCAATGAGGAAATGAGGGTTCACAAAGAAGGGTTTGGCTAGCTGGACAAAAGCTTTCCCACTAAAAATTGATGTTTCAGCCAAAATGGAGCCCTGCCGACCAAGATCTGAAGCTAATGGTGGAATATTCTTCTTAGGGAAGGGAAGTGATTGAAATCCTTTGGTTTGAATGTCATGGGTGTGAAGCATAGCAGGCTGCACAATGGGTGAGCTCCTAAAAAGATGCGAGAAACTTTGGGCAAATGTCAGATCCTGCCCTATATTCTTGAAACTCTGAAAACCTAGATGAGGTGGATGTTGCAAATGAGATCTAAGGGGTTCGTATTGCAAGGGAGACTTACTATATGGGTGAGGAGCTCTACCAAAAACCTGTGAGCATCCTTGCTGATATTTCTGATCCCATTGTCCTCTTGGGCTGTTCCTCTATCGCACTGCCTCTCTGGAACTCTGCCACACTGTCTCTCTAGAACTCTACCATGCTGCCATCCTCTGTTGTGCTACCTTGACTTTTTAGTTGCAATTCACATTTAATTTCTTTGGAAATATCTCTAGCCTAGTTTTTAAGGGGCCTATAATAAAAGACACCAATATGAAAGAAGTTGATTTAGAAAATCTGAAAGAATAGATGGTAAACCAAGTGAAGAAATGTTTTATCATAGAAATCCTAAGAATTCATTTAGTAGAGGCCTTTTCCTTTCCCATAGTTTTTTTGTGCCTTGAAATTATTCAAGAAAGTATAAATGGGTATGATAGTAGGATGTAATGCATAAAGAAGAAACATGGGGAATTTCTACTCTTTGTTAATAGGGAAATCAGAGTCTCTACACTTACAATTCCTAATGACAATTTCTTTGAGTCCTCTCCTACCTAGACAATTGTTAAATTCAATGAAGAGGTATATAAACACTAGACTATTATAGCGAAGAGTTGGTTGCATAATCCCCAAGATGGAGGTTCTCTTTTATCGAAATACCTTAACAAGGATCATATGAAACCCTATGTTCATGATATTATGATGTTACTCCATAGAGTTATGGTTCATCAGAAGCTCACCTATTTGTCAAATTTATGTATTTTTATATTCAAATTATTTTGGGATGTCAAAATTTTTTAGATTGGGGTGAAATGATTGTCGATTCAATGAGAGAACAACTCAAAATGTCTCAATTAAATGGGAATGATTTCCTTATATCTTCATACCTTATTTATTGTCTTGCACATAATAAAGAATTGGCAAGAGTTCCACATGAACCTTGGGTAAAGGATATTTCCATGTTTGAATATTACCCCATGTTATAGAGGAGAAATACATTGTAAAATCATAAGCGAATGCATGATGTATTCCTAGGAAGTTTATACTTTTAATTGGGCGGGCTATCAAATAGGAGAATGAAAGAAGAGGCTCATAAATTGGTACAAATGTATGGGAGTTTTTAGATCCATTACTCGGGTTTTACATACATTTGGGTCAGAGGTATTGAAGATGAACCCATGAAATTACCCAGGTACTCTTTTGATTGTTTTATCTTAGCATAAATATGCAGGAATCTCTCTACAATTTTAAAAAGGCTCCTTCATGAGGAAAAATGGGAAGATGTTTTTCCTATTGAGTTGGATTGATTCTCATGAAAATTAATGGCAGATGTAATAAGTATAAGTTGTGACTTGTGTAGTTTTGTTTTCAAGTATTATTTTGAAAGGAAAGAGTTTGATAATAAAGGTTTTGCTAGGCAAACCTTAGGGTTATAAGCTCATCTCCTATCGATGCCACATCTTGAATATTTTTAATAAGATTTCCTTAATGAAGCAGAGGTTGCATGAAGATAACATTGTAGACTTTAGTTATCTCAGATTGTCTCTTTCCAAGTGAAAATGAATGTTGAGAGAATAGAAGATGATGGTTTAGAAATTGTTGAACCAAGATATAAAAAATCATCTGAGTCACCAAATCTTGTGATTGACTGGACTCAAGAAGAAGAAGATAATATGCAATGAATAACTCAAAGGGTAATGAGTCTCACTGAAAAATGGTTAAAGAAGAAAAGAGGAGTGAAATCAAAAAAATCTTCATCGGATAGATGTGAAAATATCCCTTTGTCTTCTCCATTTCATGTTTATAATATCTTTGTTCCTGTTGATGATGCAGGTAAAACATAAATGAAAAGTAAGAATCCACCACTTGCCAGCAGACCATTAGACCTATTCCTACCTTTTTTATATCCCAGACAACAAGACCCAAAACCAAGCCCCAAAAGCACAACAAGATGACCTGTAAAGGAGCAGTTTATGTAGATTTGGACAAAGAGAAAGAATATATATCAGACTCTTAGGTTTTGGATGAAGAAAAACTAAACAAAGATCTCTTTAAACTAAATCATTCAATCTCGGATATCATGGACATTCCTATGAAGTCCCTTGGGGCAGAAACTACATCTGATGCTACCCCTAAATGGTTGACAACATCGATGAATAAGAAACACAACTTTGTACCAATTTCAAATCTCATTAAAGATGTGTTATGAAAGTACACAGAAAAGACTCCTAAGGTGAATAATATGAAAAATACTACAAGGGTATTCACAGACTTAAGGATAGGGTGATGGCTTGTTGAGGTCATTATGGATAAACCCAAGGAGGAAGGGAAAGATCCAATAGTTAAGTATTTTGAAATAATGCAGATTGATTTAGGGGTCATGGATAGGGAAGTTGATAACCATTATTTCTAGGAATCGGATCATAAAATGTTAATTCACTCATCAAAGGATGGCAAGGACAAGAAGCAACTAAATTAAATAATCAGAGCCATGGCAGGATACATCGATGCCTTTAGAAATTTCAAACCACTGTCCTTAGCTCAATCACCACAAACATTTCATCCCACTTGTCCCAAGATAAAAAAAAATTGTTGAACAAAATTCAACGGGGTAACGCACTAGCTATTCCTACGGATAGTTTTATTAACAAAAAAATAAAATATGGAAGCAAGTTCATCTGGGAATCCCGTGTAGTGTTTTATGATGTGGAGAAATTACTTGGGGAACTGCTGACTCAAATCCAAATGTGGGAGGTTGATTAATTAAAATGGGTTGTTGTGCTAAACCAAATCTAGGAAATTTAGAGGTACATGACACAAAAGTTCTTAGTAGAAGGGCCTTTGAAAATGGTAGATGAATGCATGCTTTTAGCACTCAAAAGGAACATTTTCTAGGGAAACTCTGCATTTAGAATAACTATAGTAGAGGCTATAAGAATGAAGGAAAAGATGAAGGAGATATGAGATCTCCTAGAGAATGGTCTCGGGGATATTAATGCCACATATAGATAGCATGATGGAAAAATGGAGTAGGGAGAGGATATTGTGGTCAAAGTATTTGAAATGATTATAGAATTAATTAAGATGAAGGGAAACCCAACACTAGTGGACTTCACCAAGGTGTCACAAACTGAGGATATGTTGTACTTCTATGTTGAGCAGCTACCTAGACTCTTGGATATGGTAGTTCAAATTTAAAATGGGAACAAGAGTCTTGGAAGATGCGGCTCCTCAATCTGAAGAACCCCAATGTTTCGGGGGTCCAAGAACTTGTAAATGTGTATAGAGATAGGAAAAATTTATGTGGCACAATGTAAGGGGAAGATCAAGCTGTTGAGCAAGAATCTAATTTAGATATTTAGTTATCTTTCCCTATTTTAAGGTGAATACTTGGGACACATATCCTGAAATAATGTTTTAGTTGTATAACTGTTTGCGAAGAGGTTGTGTATTTAAGGAGACCTCTCTAGTTATGCCAAGAGACTATATATAGCTTAGGAAAAAAATAATTAAGAGTTAGAAAAGGATAAAGAAGGGGAAATTTTCTATTTTGAGTTTTTGTTAAGATATGATCTCTAAAAAAAATTGAAACTACAAGTTTTTTTTGCCTGTGATGCAATTAAATTTTAATGAAATATATGGAAGGGATTCTAATTTGTGTGTTTGATTTCATTGAATGGATATTCATGTGAGATTATTTTAATTCATTCCCTGTGTTTATCCTTATAGTTTTAGAATGAATGAATATGTATCAGTTATAAGTTTATTTTATTGAGTTATTGAAGTATTATGAAACTGACTATAGAAGATAACTAAGTTTCTCTACGTCTATAATATTTTCATTTGAAATTTTATTACATAATTCATATAAGAATAATTTGAGTGACTTTACATACTTTCTAGTTAAAAAGTGCATGTTTTTGTTAGATTATTTGATTCATTGAAGATCATACTAAGAGAGTTGTAACTTCTCAAAAAATTAGAGGGAATTGATCATTGTACACTTAACCAACTGTTGATAAACCCTTTGTTTCCAAAATAGACTGATCGAGCCATTTCAAAACTAATATATAAAAAGAGGAGACAAATTTGTTTACCAACACAAGGATAGCTAATTTCTAAATTGAGAATATATTATGATGTGATGAGTGAAATATTGTAGTTGCAAATGAACTATGTAAAATTTATATGATAGACTGACTGTGTTACAAAGAGGGTGAAAATGTTAGCAAACGATAGGTGCTTATGCAATAATAGTTTAAATAATATTTTTCATTATAATTTTCATGGGTCTTGTTTTGTAGAAGTGATCTCCATCTTGGAATTATCTTTATCTTTTCTAAGGCACTATTCCTTAGTCTACAACTTTATTTAGCGAGCAGTGAGCTTCTTTGGCAGTGTCTGTAAAACTAACATTGTAATATATATTCAAATACTATGATTTTATACTCACTGTGGTTTAACCATCCTTTCACTTTTCACATATAAATATTCTTTTTTTGGTGGTCCCACAATAGTGTGTCCCACTATTTTGCCAACATTGACACTAAATGAACATTTTGAATAATATATTTGCATTTGAATACATATTACCATTAAACCTTTAGGAATTTGATGATATAAACTAGTGATTTTTAGGATTTTTTTTATAGATTCTAAATATATTTTCTTGTTAATTTTTGGAATAGATTTGTATCCAATTTTCCATCTCCTATAAAAACTTATTTTTTACAAAAAAATAAAATTTGTAAAGAGTGACACTCACTATATAAAACATAAATTTTTTCTAGAAGGGTTAAATGTGTGATTATATTAAATTTATATTTACAATATCAATATCTAGTGATTACAATTGGTTTAATTTCATTATGTTGAATATTTTTTGTTTTAGTAAGTTTTAAAGTTGAGTTTACTATAATTTAGACATAGGTTCACCATACATATCACAATTTTATTTGTATGTATTGAAATTCAATTTTTTTCTTCTCTTGGAAAGAGGACATCAATGCCTAGTGTCTAGATATTTTTCAAAATTTAAAATTTATTTTACAATTTTTTTTGTAGGAATATAACATAGAAGTTGATATCTGGTTGATATATATAACCACTCAAAACCACATTTCAGGTAGCACTAACTTACAAATTCAAAATTCAAAATCAATTCATTTTATCCCTTAAAAGCTAATGTTTTGAATATTAATCCAAATCAAGTTTTACAGGGACTCAAAACTCAAAAAGTTTAGAAATATAAAGTAAGCATTAAGTCAAGCACTAGAATGACCCAAAAAAAAATAGAAGGGGGAATTAAGGAAGCCCTCACAACTGGAGATATACTAAACAAGAAACCAAAGAAAAAGCACTAATAAACACCAACATACTGCCAACCTTTCAAACCCAAGAGGGTTTCATCCATCCAGGTATCCAGCCCAGTCATTTTCATCACACTGGCCTTTAACTCCATTATCTCCTTGTTGGACAAGATATTCTAGTTCAATTTGCTTTGGTTTTTGAACCATGGCCTTTACCCTCAGCCATAGGATCTTAAAAAAATTCCCCAACATATTTTTCCACCAAATTTACCAACAAACAAAGATTACTAGCGGAGGCCTTCATTCTCTTCATAGAATGCTCATGCATATTCTCGAGTATTTTTTTCCAAGCGCTCAATTCTAGCAAATAACTTGACCAGGGCACAAAAATCCTATGAATTATCATAGTCCTTACTCCCATTACTCACCTTCTTTTCCAATTTTTGGTATTAGGCTTCTAGATCTTTGTTCTACAACCTAAGCTTATTTATTTCCTAAAAGCACCAATTATCATTTCTGAAGGAGTAGAGAGCTTTAGTAGTGTGTAAAAACCCAATACTATTATCCTCCTTTTTAGAAAAATCCCCCACCACCATAGTGACAGAAAGATATTTCTTAGTAGTACCTAGATTATCTTCCTTCTCCTTATTCTCAGCATTCACGTTCTCCTGAGCCATATAAAGAATCTCATAATCTTTCCCCTTTAGCTCATCCTCATTGTAGGGATTCTCTTCATATATGTCATCGTCATCCTTAACATCCTTAGAAACGGATAGGATATTCTCATTATCTAGCTTATACTTCTTCTCCATATCAACCATGTCAATATTCCCTTCTACTTCCATAGTATTAATCTTCTTATCCACCTTAATAGTAGTATCCTTCTTCATATCAAACAACTTATTTCCATCAAGATCAATAATAATTTTACCTTGGTCATTCTAACTAGGAGAAATCTCCATCATACGGTCCTTTGTAGCTTCATCATCATTCTCCTTGCCTTTATCAATAACTCACCTTCATTTCCTCTACATCCTCATTTGGATTTTGTCATGAAAATGAAGCACCAATGCCACTAGACAATGCCTCAGAATTATTTTTGGTATTTAAGATATAATCTGCATCTTCATCCTTAAAAGAGCCCCCATCCAACTCCTCATTCTTTGAGTTCACTGAATAGTTAACCAACTCTATCTTCTTATTATTTGAAAAAGAGGGAGGGGCTTTCACACTCTTGAAGGTGGAATTAACATTTTTACTTCTTTTCCTAGGCATCTCAATCTTTCCCATTCCAAAAATGATACTCTTTCTCTTAGCCCTATGGTATTGAACATACTCTCAAGAATATTGTTGTTCATGTACTCAAAATCAACAAAATAAGGCCCCCGTGAAGAATAGACTTACCAGAATCCTACCTATTTTTAACCAAGCTGTGATACAGAGACTTGTAAAGAAAAAAAAAAGAAAGGATATAGAATGGTTGTGTAAACAGTGATTCAAAAGATAAAAATTATGAGACTATTCTCTTGTAAATAGCCCTTCCAAAGTGATTGTTAAGGTTTAGAATTACCACCCCAACTCAGGCATTGGGGCTATGATAGTATTCTATCCTAACAATGGAAACCTTCTTGAGCTATGGGTGGACTCTGATTAAGAAGAAGTCTCCAGATTCTAGGTCGATTCCTATTTGATATAGGATATCACCTTCCTGATTGGGAACTTAGTGGGAAAAGGAAACTTTTGAAAACTAGAAGGGAAAGTGAGGTGATACACTAAAATGAAATTAAACTTTGATTGGAAAACAATGCAGTGACCCTAACTCGTATACCTAAGCTTGATAATTTGAATCTTTGATCAACATATAGGTTAAAGACTTAGCTACTATGGTATAGACCACAAATATCTTAATCTATCAACAAACATACATATTCTTCATAAGGTTTGAATTTTGTTCACAAAGAGGAGGACTAGTAAAACATTCACTTCCCCTAGATACTAAAATGAATAAACACTTATAAAGAAAGATGAAAACACGATTTGAACTCACAACTCAAAAGATATATGTGGAAATAGATCATCTACTTTATTATCCTCACAAAATATGACAAATAGGTTACAAATAATATCTCCATGGCATCAAGGAACAATATGCTCACTTTTAGCCCTTTCTCCAAAATCTGCAACCCCCAAACATTAAGTAAAAGGCCAACTATATAGCCCATATGGCCCATTTTCAAAAATCACTTCTCCCTCCAAAAAGTCCTTTAAAGTAGCAAATCATCAAATCTTAGGCTTAGTAAGTGCCCTAAATCAATCCCTAAATCTAGCCGTAAACATGGCCCCTAACACTGTAATGTCCCTCGTTTCTAGAGTAAGATTTAATAATAAATGATAATAAATAAATTAATGAAATAATAAATTATAATAAATTATAATGTAGTTTATTATATATTAATTATATTATATTATTAATATAATTTATTATTATATTAATTAAATTATTAAATATAATAATAAAATAATGTAATATTATATCTTAATGAATAAATATATTAATAATATTCAATTAATATTCTTTTCCTCTAGTTTATGAGCAGTTGATCCACTCCCAGTCATTTCTTTTGTTTATGCTGCTGAACCAGAAGCAGTTGATCTTCCAGCATATGCAAAGGCATAGCTATGTACTGCTCTACATACTGATCATTAGTAGTATTTTGTGATTGAGTTTAAGCTCCCATTCCAGTCCACTATGTTGCAGATCATCTTGAGGTAGAGCCTTTGTTTCCTTACCTGGTGGACTAAGTTGATCCCGCAAATGTCAAGGTTGTCACCAAGTTTGGTTGAATTCTATCTAATACCCATTGTTGAAAATGTTTCTCCAGTCCCTGTTACATTTCCCATGAAACAGACATAGATTGTTGTGATGGCTGTGGAACGGGACAGGGCCTTTCTTTTGTTTATGGCGGTTATGTTTATTAAGATCAGGGAAATGCTCCAAGAATATGCCACGCAGGGTCTGGTCTTACTGCTAGCGCCGAGCCTGATTTCATTGCTGGTAAGGGAGCCGTTCCATGCCGCTTGGTCTATCTAGTTTATGAGAGATGCAGAGATGTGTCTATCTGCCCAATGATATCTGTATAGTGTTTTCTAGCACCTTAAAATTCAGTTCTAATGATTTTGGAATTGCAATGTTCCATGAAAAAATATTGCCAGCTGGTTACATAGCTTCAAGTGATCCAGGATCTTTTGATTACATCGCCCCTGAATTTGGGGATGGGTTTTTAACATGTTCTGGTCACCCGAATACTTTGTGGTTCAGTGCCACACATGCTACTTCTAGTAAGTTTTGCCCTGTTTTGCACCATCATTTTTCCACGCTATCGCCCTTCCATGGATGAAGTAGTAAAACCACTATTGGAAGCTGGAACTGTCAATTATTTGGAAGCTTAAAGGTCATGTTAGAATCATTGTATATGTATATAATCTACTCCTAAGTAATGTACTGGACAAGGATACCGGGTTTTCTTCTCTGGTTCTTTCCTGGTTGAGTCCTTGAACCAGATTATTTATCATTTATATATAGTGGCTAGCCCACTTTGCCTAAAAAAAAAATATTCAATTGATAATAAATAATAAATACATAAATAATAATACATTATAATATTATATAATAAAAAAGAATGTATTAATGATATTATATATAATATTATTATTAATAAATATAATAATTGAATAAATAATTATATAATATATGAATTAATGATGATTAATTGTCATCCAACATGGAATATATTATAAATTATATATTAAAATATACCAACCCTGAACAACAATGAAAAGAGAGTCATGACCAAGGAACGTCGCGACCTCTTTCCTCTCCGTGCGGAAATGTGAGGAGGGAATTACATTAAGTAGAGGCTTAGAATGCTAAGAGGAGGAGTGATAGGAATGCGAATAAGTGGAGACCAATTTGGTGACTACCAAGGAGGTGGGAGATCGCTTATATTAGGAAGGGAATAGACCTTGCAATCAGGAGAGAGAACATTATGAATTAAATCTCCAAATGACCGAATCAATAGTGTGTGTGTGTGTGCGTGTGTGTGTGTGTGTGTGTGTGTCTATATATATATATATATCATTGAACATTTTTATATTATAGTAGTTTCCTTGGTATCACTATCGACAATCACTAGGCATCGAATAGGAAGGGAAGAATAACCAGTGCCAATATATGACGAGGAACCAACTGATAGTTTATATAGTCAGCAACAGAATCAACAGTTCAATAATGGTTAAATCAACTCTTTAGACTCCAAATTATTACCTAAGGAAGGAAAGAAAAGAAATGAAAATTCTTATAAGTCTACAACTAGCGATAAGGAAAGGAATACAAGAACCCGTAAAAGACTAAAATCCAGCAAAGAGGAATAAGCATCGAAGCAGAATAGTCATAATTCCCATATTCATAATCCCATAGAAGGATCGAGCATATACATGAGGCAATATACACAGCACATCTCAGCAAATGAACCATCATTTTGTCACCAATATATAGTTTTGATTTTGCATAAAGACATCATCATTGCTGATAGATATTCATTCCATGTTTCTAATCAACTTCGATCATAATTTATAGATGACAATAATATGTTCACAGATTGCTTCAACACTCACAATACCAAATGTAATGGATGCATATATGGCCATGAGCAATCAATGACACTAAGAAAGATGAGTTGAGTAATTCATCGATGACTCATCAGATGAATTAGTGATGATACATATATTGGGTCATATAATATTTCATCATGAGCAAGGAGACTCACAAGTTACTTAGTTGTTGTGATTTTGTCTTGAAGAGTCTCACATATTGGTTGACATCTTGAAATCAATAACTATTTGTACAATAGGAGAGTTCATATACTATTGTGATCTTTTATTTGAGAATTTTATACAAGTTTTCATTTCAGCACTGAAATCTTACATCCAGGCATACCTAATGGCAAATTGGAGGTTTACTGGATAGAACAAAGTATCTTTCAATTGAGATTATGAGAAATTAGTACCAAATCTCATAGTATCGGAGAGGGGACATTACAGTCCTCCTTGAACTTAGAACAGTCAGCAGGTTCTTCTCTGGTCAAATCACCTCCCAAAGTTGTCGAGCTGACAAGAATAGTTTTCATGCACAAAAACAAGAAAACTTAACATCAACTCACCAAAATAATGAAAATTGAAAGATATGGATGGGAAAAAAATTATCATCTCATTCTTAAATCCCAATGAATCTTTACATGTTCGTGTCAAAAAGAGAACACGTGCTCTATAGGAATTTTGAATGATTTTATTGTTTACAATATGGCAAACTGCATACAATCATCCCAACCCTCTCAAAATGAGTTTTTTGTGATATAAATATTCATCCTCAATGGTTCCTAACCCCCACTTGAAATGTGGAAGCCATTTGGACAAAAATCCATAATTTACAAGAAAAGTTGTCAAAATGTAAAATTGCATTTTTGAAAACATTTACACAAGTTGCATTGTCCTAACAACTAGACCCTTCATGACATGCACCATTTCAAATTTATTGAAAATGCCTAAAATAGTCCTAGAAGGAATTTAAAACTTCTAATAAATAAAACTACTCCCCCTTGGCTCATATGTATGTGTTGGTTTATAATAGACCATTCTAGGACATTGAGTTACAGATTAGGGGAAATCTTTATTAGAAACATCAACTGAAAACATTTAAGACACTTCCTAATTCCTCTATCCAATATTTATTTACTACATTCCTCCATTCGATTTGATCAGGAGGTGGGCTCTCTCTCCTTTGTTCTTTGTTGATGTCCATGGATAGAAACAAATTTATCAATTATCTAGCCAACACTATATTTTCCTGTTGTCAAATAGGTGAATGACCTCTTAGATCCTGATTAGCATGGGGCATATAATGTAGGTGAACTATTTATCCCAACAAGAATTATTAAAGAGTGTCACTTACTTATTTCCTTCAACCCTATCCCTATATTTAATTGATATTTATCCCACTATTAATGGTAGGGATTGCCTTTATTAGACTAATTTGGTTCATTGCCTTGGTTAACTTATGGGGGACATAAAGTATAATAAAATTAAGGTAACCTATAATAGGGAAGAGATATAGAATCTAACCTTATCCTATATAATACAATCCTTCTAAAGTTAGGATAGTATTGGGCATATTTACTACTACCCTCCATTCATTGGTTTTGTGTAGGCCTTCATTATCCAAAATTTTAACCCCTTCATTTTGAGACTACAAAGTTATCCCATTAAAGACCTAGTCACTAATCTAATGAACACACACCTTCATCCTCTATGCCAACATCCTTTTGGGAGTATGATTCCATTTGGTTATTCGTGGGTTAAATTATAGCATTAAATAACCTTCTTATAAATATTCTAATGTGAGCAGTAGGGTAGGAGGATTCATATCCTTTGGAGCACAAGTGGCAGGAAGATTAAAATACTAATATGTTTTATCAAAGGAAATGAAGGAAAATATATTAGTTTTGTTAAATAGGACAAGATAATTAGATAATATTGGATGCATGCCTCAAGGTTGGACTCCCAATCCATCCCCTCTAGGGTCACAAGGGGTGTTATAATCTTAAAAAACTATGGAATATGTAATGAGAAAGAACATAAATTGAGTGCCCTTCTTGGTAGGGATGTAGATCCCTACCCTTAGGAGGGATATATTCAAATATTTGATCTTGGATAGAAAAAAAACATCATATTATTGATGGCAACAAGGAACAAGCACACTAAAGAGTATTACTACTTATTTAAGGCTGTAAGGAACATGCATCTTAAACAATATTAATTCTTAATGGGTGTGAGGAGAGATGTATAATATTATTACCCATCTCACTTCAATAATAATAATAATAATAATAATAATAATAATAATAATAATAATAATAATAATAATAATAGTGCAACTAATTTGAAAAAAAATACCACTCTTAATGTGGACATAGAATTACAACTAGAGGTAAATTTTGGATGCATACATTGAGACGTCAAAATTGGTTCATCATCTTGAAATCCATGTATAGTAAACCCATTTCATAAGAAAAGGAAATTAATATGAAAATTATACCTATATGATAATGGGTTCTTATAAAGAAATGCATAAAACAACATGGATAGCTCATTTTAAACTTTATCCTACCATGTACACATTGCAAGTTGATTCTTCATAAATCGTTGCTATAAAACTTACATAAAAACTCAAGAATAATATTAGCGATCATTAAAAATACCTTCAAAGGTGTTGTAGTTCTACTTGGCTACGAGAATATTAAAATCCATCTCATTTGATAAATCATGTATCTCCATACAAGTCTACAAACTTCCTATACAATACCAACAAAGAAATAAAAGACCAACCTACTAATTGAAATATAAAAGAACCGATCTCTCTGGCAGGGAAATTCCAGATTTGTTCGAAAGTTTTGGCTGCCACTCATGTTTACTATTCCTCATGTTGGGCCCCCTCCAAGGCCTCTTATCTCAAGCTTGAGCGTCTGCTCAGAGACTTTCT
>MU226909.1:5413335-5430705 GCA_018584345.1 Thuja plicata
CAATGAGTGCTAAGTGTTCCATTCATTCTCATGAGAGATGGGTTCATGTGAACCACTACTCATGAATTATGGGTCAATGAGTTTGACTCAAAAACTACACAGATGAATCCTGATAGCAATATCACAAATATAATATTATTTTTAAATAGTAAGGTTGTCTTTTGGTCTATATTGGAAATACTATGATGGTTAATTTGTGAGTTTGTTATTTTTCATCTTAAGGTTCAAATTCTAGTGGGATGATCTTTTTAAATGTATAAGTAAGAATAAGTTAAAATCATTTATCCCTTCTAAAATTTAGAAACAATAAGTTGTACAAGATGTAGATTGGGGATTATTTATAGTAGAAAAAAATTGTGGCAATCATTACATGGTAAATAAAAGAAACCAACAACTATGTTAGATGAAGATTGAAATATTATGGATAGAAACAAAATTGGAGATACCTAGTTGTGTTTATCCTCTTTTGTAGCATTTAACATATCCATGAAAAATAAAACTCGTGCTTTTATGAGTGTATTGGGTAATTTATATGAAAATACCTAACTACTAAATAAGTAATTTCTAATGAAATAATTATTTAATATGAAATTGGTTCAAGGAGGTCATGCAAAAAATTGTTTAAATGGATTTGATATAATAACTAGTGCATTATCTTCTCTAAATATGCAGGAGCATCTTGGGTTCAGAGCAATCTTGCATCAACCAAATTTTTTTTTTAATATTGTTCTTATTTTCTAGTCTAACTGATCAAGTTGGCGATTCATCATATGTTTGAGATAGAGTATGTGATGATCAAATTATATTTGGGTCTTACCTTGGATAGTGTTCCTAGGTTCATAGCTTTATTGGATCGTTGTTGCTCAAGCTATAATTGATTCTATCTTAGTAGCGTATTCTTGTCAGTTTCTGACCCATTGGTGAATTTTGATCTTGTGATGGGAATAAATTTCTTGCAAAGGTTGTTGGCACATACATATATGTTCTTAGATCACATGTGGACCTAAATATTGGTTTTTTGAACCTTGCACAATTTATGGAACAACTTCCTTATGATTTAGGAACTACCCTATTTGTTATAACACATTTCCTCATCTTGTGGGATGTTATCTATTTCTTGGGCCAACTTGCATGTTGTGATTCCTATATCTGTATAGTATTACATTCTTGGATGGTAGCTCCTAGAGAATGAAGGGTTCTAATCTTTATAACTACATTTGAGATCTCTAATCAAAGATTGTAATCAAGAAGGCTTGTTGTAGCCTAACATGTATGAAGGCATATATGTTTATGACTGAATGTAGTTTATTTCAATGTGAAAAAATGTCTATCATTCTTGTTCTCTCTGAATTCCTTGTGTTTTAGATTTGTTTTACTCATGTTGTACAATTGGATTGATATCTTTGAGGTCCCTTTTACGGTAGTTGGACCAAGTGGTCTCAAAGGCAAGTTGTGTTCCTTGTGCATTTGAATTCTCAATCAAATTGTTGTGAAGCCCTAAGTTGATTTGGTTGTAGGGTGGTAAAGTTGAGATCTAGCCTATAATTATAGAGAGTGAACAAAATGGTTCAAGGAATAAGATAAGGATATCTAGGAATAATGGGTATGTTGAGACAAATTGCAGCAAGATTAGAAGTGTAGAAACTGCCCAAAGAAGAGGAAAACCTATAGAGGATGTAAGTGATGAACAAGTCAGGGTAGTGGTTGAAAATAATGAACCTGAATTAGAGAAAGATGATAAAATATTATTAAGATCCCTAACTAGAGTAAATCCAAATAGATAGTGGGATCACGAAGATGGAAAAATATTTTGAGTATGAAGATTGCAAGAACAAAGTTGAGAGGACATGCCTCATTATGGTGGGAGCATTTACAGATAGATAGACAAGAAGATGGGAAGAAAATATCAAATCATGGGATAAGATGGTAAATAAGTTAAAAGGCAAATTCTTACCTAGTGATTATCAAGTTAGCGTATTGAGAAAGTTTCAAAATTTGACACAGAAAGAATCTACTGTCAATGAGTACATTGGGGAATTTTATAGTTTCTGGCCACTAGGCAGAGGAATTTATTGGGAATTTTATAGGAATATTTATATTGAATAAAGGTTGATAGATTTTAATAGGTTTGATAAGAATCTCCTCTTTCACCATAAGAGTCCTATGCAATGAAAAACCTGATTCAAAACAAGTAATGTGAATTTTTTTGTTCAATTCTAGATGTAAAGTTGTAGGAAAATGTTGCAAATCTATCATTGACAGTGGAAGTTCAACTAATTTAACATCAGAGGAGTTGGTTACCAAATTGCAATTGCCATAAATCAAGTAGCCAAAACCCTATCAGATTGCATGGATTAAGGATGAACATTAGGTCTTGGTAAGTGAAAAATATCTTATGAAATTAAAGATTGACTGTTTTCGATGAAGTTATTTTTCATATTATTCTAATGGATTGTTGTCATACTTTTTTGGGTAGACAATAGGAGTATGATAGACAAGCAATGCTTGATGGAAGACTAAATAGACATACTATTGTGGCTAATGAGATGAAGAAAGTATTGTTACCTTCAGTATATGATTATAAGAATGTGAATTGTACTTTAGTGAGAGTTTTCTTGGTTGAAGGAAGGAAATTATTAGATGATTTGAAGAAAGAGAGTATGTTTTATGCATTGATTCCTAGGAAACTTGATTTGATAATAGCAGATGAACAACCACAAAAAAATAAAAGATTTAGTCATAGAATTTGTGGACATCATTTCAAGAAAAGTACCTGATGGACTACCACCTATCAGGAGTATTAGTAATTATATAGACTGGATTTTAGTTGGTAGTTTACCAAAAAAGGCACAAAAATGAATGACATTGGTGGAAAATGAGGAATTGAATAAGAAAGTGCAATACTTATTACAAAAAGTTTGATAAGAGAAATTTTGAGTCCTTGTACAGTACTTGTAGCATTAGCACCTAAGAAGAATGGGGAATTGAGAATGTGTACAGCATTTAGAGATATTAACAAGATCATAGTTAAATATAGATTTCCTTTACCTAGGATGGACGATATAATTGATTGTTTGGGTTGAGCGAAGTAATTTACCAAAATTAATTTGAAGAGTGGGTAGTATCAGATCAGAATCTAAGGAGATGAATGGAAGAGTTCTTTTAATACTAACGAAGGATTGTATGAGTATTTGGTTATGCCTTTTGGTTTAACCAATGTACGTCTAGTACTTTTATGATGCTAATGAATGAGGTATTGAAAAACTCTTAGGAAATTTTGTGATTGTGTACCTAGATCATGTTATAATTTTAAGTAAAAGTAAAGAAGAACATCTGAGACAAGTATTACAGAGATAGAAGGTAGAAAGGTTGCTAGTTAACATTAAGAAATGTCATTTCATTAAGGACGAGATAGTGTATCTTGGTTTTGCAAAGTCAACCGAAGGATTGAAGATGGATAGAGAGAAGGTTAAATAAATTTTAGAATGGCCTACACTAGAGAATGTTGGGGAAGTTAGATATTATCATGGGTTTTCTAGATTTTACCTTAACTTTATCTGGAATTTCAGTTTGGTTAGTAAGCATATGAAAAGAACTATGAGAGGGGATCAAAAGGATTTTAAGTAGATACATGGAGTGAATAAGAGTTTTGATTTACTGAAGCATAAAATCACTAAGCAACCGATATTGGATTTACCTAATTTCACTAAGGTATTTTGAGTTGACTATGATGGAAGTTGAAACACAATTAGAGCTTTATTATGTCAAGAAGGTAGACCTATTACTTTTTACAGATAGTAGTTGAATGATTCCTAGAAAATATATTCAATTTATGACCAAGAATTTTATGCTATACTTCAATCTTTGAAGAAGTGGAGACATTATCTCATGCCAAAGAAATTTTTTTTTTTTTTTTATACTGATCCTAAAGCATTGTAATATTTGACTAGTCAAGGTAAGCTAAATCAGAGAAATATGAGATGGGTTGAGCTCTTGTATATTTTTACTTTTGTACTAAAATGTAGGAGTGGATAGTGAAATAATGTTGCTCGTGTCCTGAGTAGGAGAAAGAATTTATTGATAAAAATCAGAATGGAAATGCTTTCATTTGATGAATTGAAGACTTTGTATGAGACAATTCTTGATTTTATAGATACATGGAAGGCTTCCAAGGAACTTGTTGCAGGTGACTGAAGAAAGTAGATAGATTATTTTATTTATTAGTACATGTATTATTTAAATTAGTTCATTTATGGAAAACTAGAGGATCAATGAGATATAATCTGATTAAGGAAAATTATAGTGGAGGACTTGCATGATATTTTACAATTGATAAGATAGTGAGGTTGTTGAGTGAATGGTATTTTTTGCCAAATATTTATAAGGAAATTGTTTTAGGATTACATCCACAAGGTATAAGTATGGATTTTGTTTTGGGATTACCTCCACAAGGTATGCACAAAGAGAAACTTAAAAGAGAGATTAGGCATGTGGAAAAGCATTGTCTTCCACAAGGATTAAGAAAAGCAAAAGGAGATTAGGCTTGTGGAAAAGCACTATCATCTAGATGGATCAAAATGAAATATCAAGCATATTGAAGAGCATTGTCTTCCACATTGATGAAAAGGAAAGATTAGGCATGTGGAAAAGTGATAGCAGAAAAGTACGGTTATAGTAGCCTTATTTTCCACCCTAGTAATCCTATTGTTTGTGGGAGACATAGTAAGGTGATAGCAGCCTTATTTGGCATGAAGGAAAAAATTTGCACTTGTTCTATAGATGAAATACAAATTAGTATCCAATGAACATTTTAGGATCAATCAGATGAAGATTTACAAATAATGTAGAAAGTGTGTTCTGAGATAACAAAAATAACAACTTATAGAAGCTAAATGGACCAAAGTGACAAATACTAAGGAAAAGTTGGCAGAAAATAAAGAGGAGATGATAAAAATAAATGTTAATTGAGCCTACACAAATAGTTAAAATTTTAGTTTAGAAAATGATGGGTCGGCATAGAAGAGTAATAGATAATAATCCACATACAAGCAAGTCAATATTTTTTAATAGACCTCAATTTCTAATTTCTATGTTTTCTTTGAAAAAGTAAATAATCTACTTAATGCCTACTTACCTCAATCTATGGCTCTTCCTCTGCCTACTCCTAGCTTCATCTTCATACGCCATTGTGGAGGATGATGTCTAGAATAAAAACTTCTTAAACCTCTATAATGCAACAATCATAATATCTTCTAATCTCCCTCCTACTGAGTCCCCTTAGTGTCTCTTAGTTGCATTAATCTGATGTTTTTTTTAAAATAATGACTCCCTCATATAGGTATAACTGTCATCTACTGTGTACCAATGAAGCCTTGGAAACTTGCCCATATGTGGCCAAATCTTGCAGAAATTAGTAAAAAATTATAGTTTATGCATATTTTTTAATCAATGTAATCTGTAAGACACTGTTTCTTAGACGCATTTATTAATATATTCATGTGGCCTATGTATACTTCCATATTTGTATAGAGGTATACCTGGATAGTTACTACATCATTTAATAAAATTTATCCTTAATGATTTGATGTTTTTTCATGCCCTCAACTAAAATTTATACGCCACAAGATCTCTACTCAACTTCTAAGTGCAATGTCAAATGAATCTTTTACAAAAAGACTAATATGCTAAACAAAGACAAGATAAACTACAATTGAAAAAATAAATCGAAACTATTTTTTTGGGTCGATTTCATCACTGATTTATTTGGAAAGCTCTTGTTTTTATAATTAAAATTAATTTTCTTTCAATGGAGATTTCTTATAATTTTTATTTAATGGTATTTTTTTGCCATGA
Organism: Thuja plicata; assembly: GCA_018584345.1. Lineage (NCBI taxonomy): Eukaryota > Viridiplantae > Streptophyta > Pinopsida > Cupressales > Cupressaceae > Thuja > Thuja plicata. The sequence goes on from MU226909.1 coordinate 5,419,189, forward strand.
TTCAAAGGATAAATAGTTTATTTGAACCTTTCACTTCTTAATGGTGACATTTATTGCACACACAACATCATTAAAAAAGGGCTACTACTTGATCTTATGTAGTACACAAATGCTTGCAACTAATAGACCAATAATTTTCCTAATTGACCTTGCAAACTTCTTTGGCATACCCATTGCACAACAAGGTTCGACAACTAGTTTGTGTTAATATTTTTAAGTAGGACAAGGTTTGTTGAAATATTCAATATTTTCCCATATTTTACGATATGGGAAACTATAACAATGGTGATAATGTTTTTTGGTTAGAAATTATAAAAAAAATAAAGTAGAGCAAATGAAAGAATCCAAGTGTGAGTGCATGAAATAAATTTACCAAATTTACCAAGAGAGATAGAGAGGAATTACTTCAAAGTATCAAGCCAATAGATCACAAAAATGCTCCAAGAACACAAGGATTTGAAAGGGGAAAAAAAAGAAAAATACCCTTGTGAAGAATATGAATATGGCACAAGGCCTAAACAATGAGAGAAATGAGCTCAATACAATAATGAGAGCAAGATGAGAATGTGAGAAGTGAGAAAGAAGAGAATATTATTGGAGCAAGTGTGTGAGAGGCATCTCTTAAGTAGAGATGAGTGGAGGAGTTTTCATGTAACTCCCATCTTCTATGAATGCCACATTCATATTGTGTGTCTCACAAATGTGAGATTCCTCTTAAGGAGGATTATCTATTTTCCTTATTAAGGGAAATTAAAAATTGTTACATGTCCTCCTACTTGGACTAGAGGACAAATAAAAATAAGGATACCTTTGTTTATCCTTTAATTAAATATTTTCAACCAAGGAAAGATTAAATTCTAACACCTCCCTTTAATATTTACTTGTGGGATTTACATCAAGGGGTATCAAACCCAAATTGTTACAATGAAATTCAAATTTATCTCTAAATAGAGGCTTTGTCAAAATATCTGCAACTTGATCTTCACCCTTGCAATAGATGAGGTCCATACTTTATTTTCTTCAATTTTCTCTTTAATGAAGTGGTGGTGGAGAGAGATGTGCTTTGAATTTGCATGGTAGACCAGATTCTTTGCCAAGGCTATTGCACTTTGATTGTCACAATATAAAGGTATAGGTTCATGTTGAGGTAGACCCAAATCTTCAAGAATTCTTCTAATCCATAACGAGTCTTTAGAGGCATTAGTACAACTTTTGTATTCAACTTCAGTAGAACATAGTGAAACAGATTGATCCTTTTTACTTTTCTAAGAAATAGCACCTGAACCAAGAAGGAAACAATACCCAAAAGTAGATTTCCCATCATTGGGATCTCCAGCTAAATCTGAATCAGTAAATCCTTTTAATATAAAATTATAATTTACATCATAAAATAAACCTAAATCAAGAGTACCTTTAATATACCTTAATAATCATTTAGCAATTTTGAAGTGAGTTTATTGAGGTTTGGACATAAATCTTGAAACTAAACCAAAAATAAAAGATATATCAGGTCTAGTGAGAGTTAGATAATTTAAACTTCCAACAAGTTGTCTATAAGGAGTAGCATCTATAAATGTAATTTTCATATCTATCATTAACTTAGTTCCTAGTTTGCATGGAATTTAAACATGATTAACATCATTCATACAAAATTTATCAAGAATACCATTAGCATATTTACTTTGAGAAAGAAAAATACCCTTAGGGGTTTGCCAAATTTGCATTCCTAAGAAGTAATGAAGAAGTCATAAATCAGTCATTTGAAATTTTGCGTTAAGTTGAGACTTAATATCAAAAATTAAATGGTTAGAGCTTGAAGTAAGAATAAAATCATCAACATAAAGAATGATAATAATAATGTCATTTTCACTATGCTTGATATACAAGTTAGGATCATTTTTACTTCTAGAAAAACCTTGAGAAATAAAGAAAGCATTAATTTTAGAATACCATTCTTTAGGAGATTGTTTTAAACTATAGATAGTTTTCTTTAGTTTACATACAAGATGTTCATTACCTTCTTTAATAAAACCAGGAGGTTGAGTCATATAGATTTCTTCATGCAAATTACCATTTAAAAAGGCACTTTTAACATCCATTTGGTGAATAGACCAATTCATTTTAGCAGCTAAAGCAAGAACAAATTTAATAGTAGGCATTTTTGCAACAGGAGCAAAGGTCTCATTGTAATCTATTCCTTAAATTTGAGAGAAACCTCTTTCTACTAGTCTAGCTTTAAACTTACAAATTTTATTATTAGAATTCAGCTTAGTTTTCTATAACCATTTACATGAAACAAGATTTTTGCATGAGGTAGAGTAACTAAATCCCAAGTATTATTAGAAATTAAACTATCATATTCATCTTGCATAGAATTTTTCCAATGAGGTTGAATTTTAGCTTGAGAAAAAGTTTGAGGATCTTTAGAATGCATAAGAGAAGACATCAAAGCATAATTACAATAATTAAGTCTCCTGGGTATAAGACCACCCATTTTAGTAATGTAATCATCACCTTCATTAAATAAAATTTTAAACCATTTAGGATTTATCTTAGAAGTAATGGAAATATCACTATGAGGACTAAATTCATCATTTTCATCATCACTATGAGGAGTAAATTCATCATTATCATCATGAACAACATTATCAGTATCATGAGAAAAACTATCACTAGGAGGAGTAGAAATATTCTTACCTTCATCATCATCATCATCATCATCATCATCATCATCATCATCATCATCATCATCATCATCATCATCTTTTTTTAATACTAATAGGATTAGAAATAGGTTCATTAGGATTAGGGTTTAGAATAGGAGGTTGGTCCTCTAAGAGATCAATAATACCCCATTTAAATTCAACATCTTTGACCTTGGAACAATCATGAACTTCATTTTCTACAATAAAAACATCTCTTGCAATATGTACCTTGTTAGTAGTAGGATCATAAACTCTATAACCTTTAGTAATTCATCATACCCAACAAAAGTAAAGGAAGAAGATTTAGAATCAAGTTTATGCCTTTTTTTAGTTTAGGTGTGTGAATATAAGAAATAGATCCAAAAAAATTTAAGTGTTGTAAATTTGGTTTCCTATCGGACCACGCTTCCTCAAGAGTTATATTTTGCAAAGCTTTAGTAGTTCTATTAAGAATATGAGTGGCACAAGCCATTGCTTCAGCACAAAACTTGTAATGCATATCTTTAGCATGTAACACACATCTATACATTTCCACAATAGTCCTATGCTTCCTTTCAGCCACACAATTTTGTTGTGGTGTATAAGGAACAGTAAGCTAATGTTTTATACCAAAAGAGCTTAAGTAAGAATGAAAAACATTATTAACATATTCAGTACCATTATCTGTTCTAAGTATTTTAAGTTTAGAACCAGATTGCCTTTCCACAAAAATATGAAATTCAGAAAATTTGTCAAGTACTTCATCTTTAGTATGCAAAAAATAAATACAAATTCTTCTAGTAAAATCACCCACAAAGGTTAGAGCATACGTTGAACCTTGTATGGATATTTTCTCCATTGGACCCAGAAGATCACTATGATTAAGATGTAACTTATGCGATTCCCTCCATGAAGTACCATGAGGAAAGGGCTCCATTTTCATTTTGCCAATCATGCACCTTGTGCATGTAAGTTTAGATGGAACAATATGGGGCAATCCTTCAAAGTAATATAATCAGATTTCAAATGGCCAAGCCTTTCATGCCATACATTGAAATCAATATTAACTTTCAAAAAGTACCTTGAAGAGGCAAACTCATAAAATTTAAACAAGTTATCATGATCCATCTTAGGATTAGCAACAACATGGTCAGTGTTAGGATCAATAATATAGAACATATCCTTATTAAATTCAACTTTATAATCTTGACACAATTAAGAAACTGAAAGAAGATTAGACTTCAATTTAGGGACATAAAGAACATTGTGTAATTTTCCATTTGGAACATTAACATCACCAAAACCATCAACTTTGCAACTATGATCATTAGCAAATTTAATAGGAACATTAGTAGTATCAGGTTGCAAAGAATCAAATACTTCTCTATGAAATGTAACATGATCAGAAGTACCACTATCAATAATTAATTGTTCTTCTATTAATCTGATAATAATGAATAATAATCTAAAATAGAAATTAATATAATCAATTATTATTATATTAATCTCATAATAATGAATAGCCGTGTTCATGAACGACATGTCTCTTCTAGCCTCATTCTTAATATAAATGAAAGAGAGATTGCTATATTTAGAAAACACATACAACATAGAATGCTAGAGTGCTATTAAATTTGTACAACTTAACAATAAATGTTCCTTACTAACGTACTCGCCAAGTTATATAGATCCCCACATTTTGCAGAGACAATCCTGCCTCAGATCTGTTCCAAACCAAAGAGATAACCATGCCTTAGATCCGTTCCATTCTTTCCGAAGATGGAGCAATTTATTGCAAAAATATGGTCATTTATCGGCCTTTTCACTCTCCTCCAAAACATTCTTCCGCCAGAGCTGCATAATATCTTAAACAGGCTGGTTATCATCTCTAAAGGATTATTTCAATCCTCCTCTCTACCATCTCAAAATTCCACAATTCAAAGACAATCATGGAATCAACGGCAACGATCTCTACGACATCGTGGAGCGCTATCTCGACGGTCTAGATGGCATTAGCCGTACTTGAAAACTTACTGTGTTTCGTGCCAAGAAATCCACAAATTTAGGGTTTTCCCCAGGGTTTGATGAGGTAGTGGAGGACAACTTCAATGGAGTAAGGCTGCGGTGGATTCACAGCACTCTCTTCGAAGAGCACAATAGAGGAGGAAGAAGAGACGACAACACAGCAAATGCAAGGTGGCAGTTTACCCTAAAAGCAGAGTAGCCAGATAAAGAATTTCTCTGCACATACTTTGATCACATTACAAATCGCGCAGCAGAGCTTAATTTGATGAAGAAAGATCTCACACTGTACACCAACAATAGTAATGTTAGATGGGCTGATGGGTGGATAGGAGATCCCTTCAAACATCCGTCCACCTTCAACTCTCTCGCTCTTGACCCGCTTCTCAAGTCAAAAAATTTCAGAGATCTTGACCGTTTTAAGAGGGAAAGAGAGTTTTATCAAAGAATTGGGTGCTCCTGGAAACATGGGTATCTTCTTCACGGGCCACCTAGAACAGGGAAATCGAGCCTCATCGCTGCCATTGCTAACTACATGAGATACGATATTTATGATCTGGAGCTCAAGCAGGTGATTGACAACACCGAGCTCCGCGCGCTTCTGACTCAGACCAAAGACAAATCTGTGATTATTATTGAGGACATTGACTGTTCAATTAATTTGAGGGATAGGGCTTCGAATCCTCCTCCAGGCGATCAACATGTGTCAAAGAGGAGCAACATTACGTTATCTGGTTTGCTGAATTTTACCGACGGGCTTTGGTCTTGCTGTGGCGAGGAGCGCATTATTGTGTTTACTAGCATCACAAGGAAATGCTGGTCCCGCCCTGCTCAGAAGTGGGCAGATGGACATGCACATTTTCCTTTCATTTTGCACCTTCGAGGCATTTATATCTCTCGCCTTCAATTATTTGTAGGTTGAGGGCCATTCTCTGTTTGCAGCAGTGGAGGAGAAGATGAATTCTGGGGTAGAGATGACTTGAGCAGAAATTATAGAGTTTTTGATGAATAAAGTGGAGGAGCCCACTGAAGCGCTGAATGATGTGATTTGTGCTCAGGATGTTAAGACTAGGACTAAAGAAGAAAAGGATATATTCGGGAAAGCTGTGTAATTTATTTTTTGTTTAAAAAAATAATATTAATTTTTAATATTAAGGTTGTCTTTTAGTCAATAATGGTATAGTGGAATAATGTGATGGTTAATTTGTGGGATTGTTATTTTTGATTTCAAGATTCAAATTCTATTGAGATGATATTTTTAAATGTATAAATAATCATAAGTCAAAAGTATTTATCCCTTCTAAAAATTTGAAATAAAAAGATGTCCTTCCCCACCAAATTTTAAATATGAATGGATTGATAGATAACTGTAGAACATTTTTCATATTTATTTATAATTTAATATTAAACATAATATAAATGTATTCAAATATATTGTAATTTCTTTTTCTTTTTATAGAAAATACATATTTGTTTGTCATAACTACTAAACTATTCAATTAAGGTTTATAAAAATCTTATAGAATAATATATATTCATAGTTCTTAATATTATCGTTCTAAAAGATATAATGTATATTGCTATCATGTGAGTGTCGAAATTTGTGAGCTCACCTTACGTAGTTTGGAATTTAGAGTAACCAATCAATTAACTTTCTATACCATTCTCCACTAATTTCGGTTCAAAGCATGGCCTTGCATGGTATCAATAGAAGAGGTGATTGATTGGTATATTTATTTCCTTTTCTTGACAAGTGAATCAAATAACTTTTTTTAAAGATATTAATAAAAAAATTTAACATAGATATTTATTTGTCATAAATATTAAAATATTTTATTATAATTTATGTAATTATGTAGATTAGTTATTCTCAATAATATTAAGAATATTGTTCAATCTCTTAAGTTTCTTTGTTTATTTTCTTAAGAATAATGTTTAAAATTGCGAGCTTGCTTCACATAGCTTGGAATTTATTGCTAATGTTTAAAAGTGTTAGCTTATCCTATATAGCGTTCCATTAAGACTATATATTAAATTAAATTTTTATAACATCTTTAACTAATTTTAGTGCATCTTTAAGTATTGTAAAGATACTTTTATAAAATAATTTATAAAGACAGTTTTATAGAATAATTTATTAATTTATTAAGAAAGTATTTTATTTTTGTCAATAGCAATTTTGTTGAAGTTTGGTTCATGTGATTTTAAATTTTCAAATTTATTAAAAAATATTAGTAAATCACACTAAAGATATTTGATAAATATTGTATTTAAGTAAATATATAATAAGTTTATTATAGCATATTACAATTTTAAATTAGTTTGTTTACTACAATATTTTATAATTTTTATTTTCTTATTTCAATAGTCCTTATAAAAAAGTGGTTAATCTTTTCTTAAATCAAGTAAGATATTTACATATGATAATTGTTGAAGTCCAATTTCTATTTCTAGATTTTGAATATTGTTTATTGCTATAATATTTTAATGTTTGATACTAGGTGTTCATTTAGTTTGCATGAGAGGTTCAAGTTTGAGTAGGACCAATGGTGGCTAATAACTATTAATAACTATCAATTGTAGAAGACATAGATTGGAGATTGTTTATAGTAGAATAAAAAATGTGGAAATTATTACATGTTAACGAAAAGAAACCCACAACTATGTTAGATGAAGTTTGGGATATTATGGATAGAAAAAAAACCAAGACATACGTTGTTGTGCTTATCCTCTTTTGTAGTATTTAGCATATCCATGACAATTATAACTCCTGATTTTATATGTGTATTGGTTAATTTGTATGAAAATACCTCATCATTAAAAGTAATTTCTAATGAAACAATTATTTAATATGAAATTGGTTGAAGGAGGTGTTATACAGTGAATTTTCACCTCTGATCTCAAGCTCTCTTGGTCTTGATAATCCAGTATAACATGGGAATCATCTCAAGGTTGTGGGACCTTATGCTAACCGAGATGAGAGCTCCAGATTCTAGGCTGGTTCCTCTTGGATAATCACCTTAATTTGCTTCTTGAACGGGAAAGTAAATATTTTGAGGGAAAGGGATAGAAGGATTGCATGAAAGGGAAAAGACTGAAAGCAAACTACCTACTAGGTGATACACCGAACTTAGGGCTTGGATCTTAGTATAGAGGAATGAAACCAATGGAGGGAACAGGTCTAATAAGTCACAACTCACTAGATAGGCTTGCATCAGTATTTAATAGGAGGGTCTGGACAAAAAACACAAACTATGACCTGCAAGCAGACATCCTTCTCTATAACTAGGTGTAGGAATGAGACAAGACTGCTAGGGGCTGAAGTATACCCACAAAAAATCCGAATTGGATCAAACAAAACAACACACAAAATTACAGAAAATGAGAGGGACTACGAATCCCAAATCCATCAATGACATTTATAAACTTCCATCCAATAAGAGATTATCAAGATAGTGAAGACAGGGATAGAACAAATATCACAAGTCCTCAAGGATATCTTAATCATCAATGGGAAATACAAGTGCAGGAAACCACAAGGGCAGAAAGATTGCCACGAACTGGTCTCCGAGAGAGAAAATCTCTTTACAATTGCCAAATCTGAGCACTAAGGCTCTCAAAAACTTCTTATACCACCCTCAACTGCACGCAGGCAGGAGTCCAAAACCTAACTAACCAGGGTTATAGATTTTACAATACAATAATCTACCTCGGGACAGAAATCCCATCTAGTCATAAATGTGCTATGCTGATGAATCGATCAGATCAGACTTATCGTGCCCATCCCTGTACTTGACCATGCCTGCTGAACAAGCAACCTGGACTCATTAGTTCAACTCTGTAAGAAGGGCCCTGCTATGAATGCTTACCAACTAATCGTATCTGTCCAGGACAAGAAATGACCCCTGACGGCCGCCGCTCAGTCACTCATCAATGAGTCCACGATCATGATCATACTTCTTGCCAACTGCATCTTCGGGCAATAACTTCTGTGTGGGCTCTGCATCCTTCCACGCCTCTGAATTATTCTAGAAATCCCCGAGCACCGATGACCGCATCAGCACCATCATCGCACCGTCGCGAGCCATGCTCTCTCCCCTCTGGATTTTGAGCGACTAAGCGACGAGCTCATCTGCATTACCTTCTTTGTGATCGCGTACTCGCGAGCAATCTCCTCATTATTTTACTTCCTGGGCGAGTAGGCGACGAGCAGCATCTCTTCATTAATCGCTCAGTCGCGAGCTGATCTTTGTTCATCCTTCCAGCTCGGCGAGTGAGCGACAAGCTCCTTATTCTACTCAGTCACATAGTCGCGGGTGTATTCTCCTTTATCTGCAATGTCTGGCGACTAGGCGACGAGAACTTACCTTTCTCTTAATCGCTTAGTCGCGAGCCCTTTTCACTTTGCCTTGGAACATCGGCGACTGGGTGATGAGCAGCTATCCTTTCCGGTCGCGTAGTCGCTGGCCATTTTCCTTCTATCCCTTTTCCTTGGCGAGTGCGTGATGGGTTCATCTCTTTGCTCGTCGCACAGTCACGAGCAGTTTTGCCTTTGCATCCATTGCTCAGCGAGTGAGCGACCGAGCACAACCTTTCACTCGTTGCGCACTCGCAACCTGTTTCCCTTTCGTGAGCATTTCTCGGTGACCGAGCGACGAGCCCTATTCTTGCTCGTTGCGCACTCACAAACTGTTCTTTCTTTTATCCTTTGAAAAATGCCAGCGCGACTGCGCGACAACATCCCCCGTTGAGCTCGTCGCTCACTCGCGAGCTAGGAACCCGACATAAAATAGACATCGCGACTGCGCGACAAGGCGTTGAAATATTTGACCCGCTCAGTCGCAAGGCAAGAACGACCTGCGTTAAAATGATCGCGATCACGCGACGGCATAAATCCTAGCTCGTCGCTCAGTCAGGGGTTGATTAGGCTTATGCAGGAAAAGGGGTGCGACTAAGCGATGAGTGCGATTGGCAGCTCGTCGCGCAGTCGCGTAACTTAAAACTTTGAACAAAATTTTACCGGGAATGCGCGATGAGACATAAGGTCTAATTTTTTTAAAAAGGAGGCCTGGCCATTTTGGCGGGAAACATAGAAAAAGCAAAAAATGCATAGGATGGGAAAAAATGGGCAACATTTTGGCAACTTCTACGGGATGTCAGCCTGCTAGACATGAAACCAGTGGCCTATTGACAAATCCAACCATCCATTGGGCATGGAGTCATACTCAGAACACCAAAAACCTCGACAGCAATAAGAACCTGTGCGCGTGCACTTCTTGGAAAACAGGAAACTACACTAGAAAGCTGGAAAGCAGAAACAGGGAACTATTTACAAGAAGACAAAGACTCACAAAGAGGGACAAATATCAAAGCAGGGCTTCAAATGGAAACTGTTCACTGGAATTCGCAGGGCATCTCCATCAAGTGTTGAAAGCTGGAAAGCGTTAGATCCCCTGCACTCTGTTATGACAAATGGTCCACCCCAGAAGGAATCAAACTTTGTATGTCTACCAGGCCTACTTTTGAACTCATCCCATTTGAGAACTACATCTCCAACCTTGAAGCTCCTTTCCCTGGCTCTTTTTTCAAAGCTACTCTTAGTCTGATTCTGATGGAATTCCATGTCTCTCATAGACTTGTTTCTGACTTCTTCCTGCTCCATCAACTGAGCATATTTGATCTGCAAGGGGTCCTCCTCATCAAATAGGGCATATTGAGTGGCTAAATCCAGTGCTGGTAACTCTGCTGAGATGGAAAGCTTAGCCTCTCTGCCATATACTAACATATATGGAGAATTACCAATGATCTTCTTTGGGGTAATTCTGTCTAACCACAGGGCAGACCTGAGCTTTGTATGCCAATCCCTCTGATTATCCTGAAGAGTCTTTTTAATTATCCTGATCAGGTTCTTATTTGTAGACTCTGCCAGACCATTACCCTGGGGATAATAATTTGAACTGGTATTCAGATAAATGCCACTCCTAACTACCCACTCTGAGACTTTAAGGCCGGTGAATGCCAGAGCATTATCTGAAATGATTGAATCAGGAGTGCCAAACCTATGAATTAGATCATCATAAAAATTCAGGACAACACTCTCATTGGCCTCTTTTAAAGCCACTACCTCTTTCCATCTAGTGAAATAATCAGTTACAGTGATTATCCACTTGTGTCCTGTACTAGATGGAGGATTGATCATGCCTATGAAGTCTATGCCCCACTTCATGAATGGTTGGTCAACTTTGATTGGTTGAAGGGGCATAGCAGCAAGTTTTCCTTTTCCTACAAAAAGAGCACATTTGATGCATTTTCTAACATAATCATGACTATCTTTGAAGATAGATGGCTAATAGTACCCAGCCCTCATGATTTTATATGCAGTAGTTCTGGGAGAAAAGTGGCCACCAGCTGGCCCATCATGGAATTCAAATAGGACATCTGCTACCTTTTCTGAATCTATGCATTCTAAAAGAACACCATTGTGGTCTTTTCTGAAAAGGACACTATCAATCAGCACAAAAAGAATAGATTGTAACCTATAATACCTTCTCTTTTCTGAGTCTAGCCCTGCAGGGCATTGTCCTGTCTTTAAGTAATGAATCATATTAGGCAACCAACTTGTTGCCTTGGTTTGATCTTCTCTAGAATGAACCACTAGAGATACATCCAATGGTTCAGACTTCTTTGCACTCTCACCCCCTGCCAAATGTTCACAAAGACCTCTGCCTCTAACTAGCTTGGTAGTCTGAATATCAACATCATATTCCATCACCTTGGTGATCCAACCAGCCCTTTTCTCATTCAGATCTTT
>MU226909.1:5435712-5448529 GCA_018584345.1 Thuja plicata
TTTTGAGGGAAAGGGATAGAAGGATTGCATGAAAGGGAAAAGACTGAAAGCAAACTACCTACTAGGTGATACACCGAACTTAGGGCTTGGATCTTAGTATAGAGGAATGAAACCAATGGAGGGAACAAGTCTAATAAGTCACAACTCACTAGATAGGCTTGCATCAGTATTTCATAGGAGGGTCTGGACAAAAAACACAAACTATGACCTGCAAGCAGACATCCTTCTCTATAACTAGGTGTAGGAATGAGACAAGACTACTAGGGGCTGAAGTATACCCACAAAACATCCGAATCGGATCAAACACAACAACACACAAAATTACAGAAAATGAGAGGGACTAAGAATCCCAAATCCATCAATGACATTTATAAACTTCCATCCAATAAGAGATTATCAAGGTAGTGAAGATAGGGATAGAACAAATATCACAAGTCCTCAAGGATATCTTAATCATCAATGGGAAATACAAGTGCAGGAAACTACAAGGGCAGAAATATTGCCACGAACTGGTCTCCGAGAGAGAAAATCTCTTTACAATTGCCAAATTTGAGCACTAAGGCTCTCAAAAACTTCTTATACCACCCTCAACTGCACGCAGGCAGGAGTTCAAAACCTAACTAACCAGGGTTATAGATTTTACAATACAATAATCTACCTCAGGACAGAAATCCCATCTAGTCATAAATGTGCCATGCTGATGAATCGATCAGATCAGACTTATCGTGCCCATCCCTGTACTTGACCATGCCTGCCGAACAAGCAACCTGGACTCATTAGTTCAACTCTGCAAGAAGGGCCCTGCTATGAATGCTTACCAACTAATCGTATCTGTCCAGGACAAGAAATGACGCCTGACGGCCGCCGCTCAGTCACTCATTAATGAGTCCACGATCATGATCATACTTCTTTCCAACTGCATCTTCGGGCAATAACTTCTGCGTGGGCTCTGCATCCTTCCATGCCTCTGAATTATTCTGGAAATCCCCGAGCACCGACGACCGCATCAGCACCATCATCGCACCGTCGCGAGCCATGCTCTCTGCCCTCTGGATTTTGAGCGACTAAGCGACGAGGTCATCTACATTACCTTCTCTGTGATCGCACACTCCCGAGCAATCTCCTTGTTATTTTACTTCCTGGGCGAGTAGGCGACGAGCAGCATCTCTTCATTAATCGCTCAGTCGCGAGCTGATCTTCGTTCATCCTTCCAGCTCGGCGAGTGAGCGACAAGCTCCTTATTCTACTCGGTTGCACAGTCGCGGGTGTAGTCTCCTTTATCTGCAATGTCTGGCGACTAGGCGAGGAGCACTTACCTTTCTCTTAATCGCTCAGTCGCGAGCCCTTTTCACTTTGCCTTGGAACATCGGCGACTGGGCGACGAGTAGCTATCCTTTCCAGTCACGCAGTCGCTGGCCATTTTCCTTCTATCCCTTTTCCTTGGCGAGTGCGTGATGGGTTCATCTCTTTGCTCGTCACACAGTCGCGAGCAGTTTTGCCTTTGCGTCCATTGCTCAGTGAGTGAGCGACCGAGCACAACCTTTCACTCGTCGCGCACTCGCAACCTATTTCCCTTTCGTGAGCATTTCTCGGCGACCGAGCGATGAGCCTCTATTCTTTCTCATCGCACACTCACGAACTGTTATTTCTTTTATCCTTTGAAAAATGCCAGCGCGACTGCGCGACAACATCCCCCGTTGAGCTCGTCGCTCACTCGCGAGCTAGGAACCCAACATAACATAGACATCGCGACTGCGTGACAAGGCATTGAAATATTTGACCCGCTTAGTCGCAAGGCAAGAACGACCTGCGTTAAAATGATCGCGATCGCGCGATGACATAAATCCCAGCTCGTCGCTCAGTCGGGGGTTGATTAGGCTTATGCAGGAAAAGGGGTGCGACTGAGCGATGAGCGCGATTGGCAGCTCGTCGCGCAGTCGTGCAACTTAAAAATTTGAACAAAATTTTACCGCGAATGCGCGATGAGACATAAGGTCTGATTTTTTTAAAAAGGAGGCCTGGCCATTTTGGCGGGAAACACAGAAAAGGCCAAAAATGCATAGGATGGGAAAAAATGGGCAACAGGAGGTCATGTAGAAAACTATTTAAATGAATTTAATATAGTTACTAGTTGATTATATTCTCTAAATTTGAATTTAAATGAAGAGGGTTGGGTTCTTTTTATTATTTGCAAAAAAAACTAAAATATCTTGGTTATTACAATTAGGGTAAAAGTACAAACTCATATCACACTTTTATAAAGGAAAAGGTTGACAACATCCAAACTGTTCAACAAGTAACGACATAAAAGTGGCATTTCTATTTATAATTTGAAGATGATGTAAACTAATGAAATTTGTAAAATTGGATGAAGTTCAGGCCTATAATTTTTTTTTAAAAATTGAACAAGAATTGACATTATTTTTTAATTTTTGAAGTCCATTTTTTAATTGCTGAAAATGCTTAAAATCTAAGGTCTAGTTCCCACAAAGAAAATATATGCAAATAATTTTTTTCCTATGATTTCAAAATATATTTAAGATGACATGAATAGCTAGTGCAAAAAAAAGAAAGATTGGTTTTCGGTATATATTTTGTCATTTATAACTATTCAGAGCCAGAGTTACCCGATATCAATAGTTTTTGTCTCCCATCTAATTTTCCCTACCAGATCTATACCATTCAGAAGAAATTATATATTTTTGAAGAGGAATCTCTCCTCTAGTGTTAAATATAAGTTTTAAATTTTTTTGACATGATTTGATTTTTTTTTTCAAACGAGCGTGTTCTTAAATGTTAAAATACCTACTTGTAGTATTTTCAATGTATAATATATTATATCTAATCAAAACACTATAAATATTATATGACCATAATCTTGACTCTGAGCTCTACAAAAAGGTATTTTTAGATTTTAAATAAAGTTAATTTTGATGAAGAAATCAGTTGTAGAAGTTAGAAGTTTTGTGATTCTAAAATTTTGGCCTATTTGGGTGCCACACAGGATGCCACATATGTAGTTTCAATTAGAAATGGTTTGGCTGCAACCCCATGTATAAATGTGTTCCAATTCTACATTAATACAACACATTTAGCTTATATTTACTCATGAATGTTCAAGTGGAACTAGTCCGACTGACCCAGTTTTGGCTGAACCTACCTTACCACATCAATGCCACATGGTGCCAATTGACTACCACATGTTTCCAGCTAAAAATGTTTCGGCCAAAACTGTTCCAGCAAAAACTATTTCGGGTGGAACCATTAAAATTGTCCTCTACTATGATATAAATTTTTACTTTTACCCATTATTAACTCTATTCCTACTTCAAATACATTGAAATTTAATGATTTTCTCGATTCCAAAGAAACTTGGGTTCAAAGAAATCTTGCATTGACCAAAGTTATTTTTTCAATATTGTTCATGTTTTCCAGTCTAACAGATCAGTTGGTGATTCATCAGATGTTCAAGATAGAGTATGCAATGATCAAATTATATTTGTGTCCTATCTTAGATCATGTTTCTAGGCTCACAACTTTGTTGGATAATCGTTTCTCAAGTTATGATTGATTCTCTCTCAGGCAGCATGTTCTTATCAGTTTGATACCCGTTGGTTAATTCTGATCATGTCATGGAAATCAATTGCATTCAAATTTTGTTGGCAAATACATCTATGTTCTTTGATTTCATGTGGACCTAACTCTTGGATCACCAGACCTTGCACAATTTATAGATCAAGTTTCTTATGATTTAGGACCTAGCCTATTTTTTATACCATATTTCATGTTCCTGGGGAATGTTACCTATTTATTGGGTTGACCTACATGTTGTGATGCTTATATATATAATTTAATACATCCTTGGATGGTAGTTCTTAGAGAATAGGGGTTATGATCTTTATAGCTCAATCTAAGGTCTCTTATTGAAGATTGTTATCAAGCAAGCAAATTGTAGCCTAACATGTATGAAGGCATAAATGTTCCCACCTAAATGTAGTTGATTTCATAGTGGATGAATATATATCTTTCTTGTTCTTGCATGATTGGACCGATCTCTTTGAGGTCCCTTTGACCGTGGCTGGATCAGGTGATATCAGCACCAAGTTGTGTTCCTTGTGGAGTTGAATGCTAAATAATATTATTGTAGAGGCCTAAGTTGATTTTTTATAGGGTGGTAGAGTTGAGACGTGGCCTATAATTGAAGATGGTGAACAAATGGTTTGGGGAAGAAGAGAAGAATGCCTAGGCATAATGGATATGTTGAGACAAATTGCTGCTAGATTAGAAGTAGTGGAAACTACCCAAAGAAGAGGAAGACCTATTAAGGACGTAAGTGATGATGAAGCTGGGGAATTGGTTCAAAATAATGAACATGAATTAGAGAAAGGTGATGAAATATTCTTAATATTCCAAACTAGAGTAAATGTAGATAGATAGTGGGATTATGGAGATGGAAAAGTATTTTGAGTATAAGAGAACTAATGCAGACAAGAGGGTGAAGATTGCAAGAACTAAGTTGAAAGGACATGCCTCATTATAGTGGGAATGTTTTTAGAAAGACAGACATAGACGAGGGGAAAAAAAAAATCATCTAATAAGATAGTAAATAAATTAAAAGGAAAATTATTGTCTAGTGATTATCGGGTTATCTTATTGAGAAAGTTGCAAACTTTGAGGCAGGAGGAATCTACTGTAAAAGTGTACATAAGGGAATTTTATAGCTTCTAGCCATTAGGATAGGGAATTTTATAGGAATCTTTATATTGAAAAAAGGTTAATAGAATTTTATAGGTTGGAAAATACTCTCCTCTTTCACTAGAAGAATCATATTTCTTGAAAAACATGATTCGAAACCAGTAATAATAATTTTTTTGTTCAAAACCAGATGTAAATTTGTAGGAAAATGTTGCATAGTCATCATTAACAGTGGAAATCCAACTAATCTAACATCAAAGGAGTTGGTTACCATATTGCAGCTACCACTTATAAACCATCTAAAACCCTATAAGACTGCATGGATTAAGGACAAAAATTAGGTCCTGATAAGTGAATAATATCTTGTGAAATTAAAGATTGGCTATTACCATGATGAAGCACTTGACATATTATGATGATGGATTATTATCATATTGTGTTGTGTAGACCATGAGACTATGATTGAAAATAAATGCATGATGGAAAACTAAATAGATATGCTATTGTGGCTAGTGGGATGAAGCAAGTATTGTTACCTTTGGTAGAAGATTAAAAAAATGTAAACTATGCTTTAGTGAGAGTTTCTTGGTTGAATCAAGGGAATTATTAGATATTCTAAAGAAAGAGAGTATGCATTATGATTCGATTCCTAGGAAACCTAATTCAAGAATAGCTGATGAGAAACCACCAAAAATAAATAATTTACTAATAGAATTTGTGGACAACATTTCATAAAAAGTATTAGATGGACTACCACCTGTGAGGTGTAATAGCCATTATATGTACTTGATTTTGGGATCTAGTTTACCAAACAAGGCACCATAATGAATGAAACCAGTAGAAAATGATGAATTGAATAAGAAATTATAATACATATTACATAAGGGTTTGATAAGAGAAATTTTGAGTGTGTATTACGTACAGCACTGGTACCTTAGAAGAATGGGAAATGGAGAATTTGTACATGGATTTTAGAGCTATTAACAAGGTCATGGTGAAATATAGATTTATTTTACCTAGGATGGAAGATATAATAGATTATTTGGGTGGAACAAAGTACTTTACCAAAATTGATTTGAAGAGTGAGCATTATCAGATCAGAACTAGAGAACAAGATAAATGAAAGAATTCTTTCAAGACTAATGAAGGATTGTATGAGTGTAGATTGGTTGTGCCTTTTGGTTTAACCAATGAACCTAGTACTATCATGAGGCTAATTAATGAGGTATTGAATAAATTCTTATGAATATTTGTGATTGTGTACCTAGATGATGTTATGATTATGATTAAAATTAAAGAAGAAGAATTGTTACATTGCAAACAAGTATTACAGAGATAGAAGGAAGAAAGCTTGCTAGTTAACATTAAGAAAACATTAATTTCATGATGGGGGAGATAGTGTATCTTGGTTTTGTGATCTCAACTGAAGGATTGAAGATGTATCCAGAGAAGCTTAAAGAAATTTTATATTCTCCTACATAAAAGAATGTTGGGGAAGTTAGATCAATTCATGGGCTAGCTAGTTTTTACCAGAAGTTTAACAAGAATTTTAGTTCGGTTAGTAAGCCTATGACAAGAACAATGAGAGGGGACCAAAAGAACTTAAAGTGAATACATGGAGTGGATATGAGTTTTGAATTACTGAAGTAGAAAATCACTGAGCAACTAGTATTGGATTTACCTGATTCCACTAAGGTATTTCAAAGTGACTGTGATGCAACTAGAAATACAATTGGAGCTTTACTAAGTCAAGAAGGTAGACTTTTTTATTTTTACTAGGAGAAGTTGAATAATTCCTAGAAGAGATATTCAATTTATCGAGAGGAATTCTATACTATAGTTCAATCTTTGAAGAAGTGGATACATTATCTAATGCCAAAGGAATTTGTGTTATATATTGATACTAAAGCATTGCAACATTTGACTAGTCAAGGCAAGCTAAATAAACAAGATTAGATCGGTTGAGTTCTTGTAGATTTTTACTTTTGTATTGAAATATAGGAGTGGATAGTCAAATGTTATAAGGTTGTTGATATCCTTAGTACAAGAATAAATTTATTGACATAAATGAGAGTGGAAGTGTTTGGATTTGATGAATTGAAGACTTTGTATGAAATAGATCCCAATTTTATAGAACCATGGAAGGCTTGTAAGGAACCTATTGTAGCTAATTGAAGCAAGTATATAGATTATTTTATTTAGGAGGACATTTTATTTAAAGGATTTTAGTTATGCAAAGCTAGAGGATCAATGAGATATTATCTAATTAAGGAAACACAAAGTGGAGGACTTACATGACATTTAAGAATTGATAAGGCAATGAGTTGGTTGGTTGAATGGTATTTTTGGCCAACAATTTTATAAGGATATTTTGACATTTATTCAGAGTTGAAAATTTTGAAAATTTTCTAAGGGAGTTCGCCAAAATGTTGGGTTTATATACCTTTATCTATACGTAGAAGACCTTGGTAAGTTATTAGTATGGATTCTGTTTTGAGATTACCTAAGAAACAAAGAGGTAACAATTCTATATTTCTGGTAGTTAAATTTTTTTATGAGATGTCTCATTTCACTTCTTGTAAGAAAACATAAAACATTGTATATGTTTTTGATAGATTAAAGCAGCAAGAGGGTGCTGGCCCGTAGAACAGGGGACTAGAGGCACATTAACAGTAGGTTAATGGCATAGTCAAAGTAAGTAGAAAGATTTTACTGTTAACACCAGCTTCTAAGCTTTTACCTCTATCAAAAACAAAGGTAACAGTTCTGCGTAAAAGTAAAAAACTAAAGTATCTAAAAGCCATAACCACCATCAAAATAATGTTCCAGAGCCACGCAGGGCTAATCCAAAAGCAGCAATTAAACTTAACAAAACCCCTAAAAAAAAAACAGGGGAACAGAGGAACCAGTCTAACAAAAAAGTAGCACATCATAAACCATCAAGCTAATTTTTCCCTCCCAACTGCTTAGACAGCAGTGATCTCGCCCATTCTTCTTGCAGGAACAGAAAAAGGTCTCTGTTGTCTGCATTGGCTTCCAGCTTGCCATCAAACATTGTATATGTTGCTGACTTATTCTTTAGGGAGATTCTAAGATTGCATGGGTTACAAAAGAGTATAATTTCAGACCAGGATAGTAATTTTGTTGGTTATTTTTGGAAGATACTTTGGAAGAAGTTGAACACTGAATTGAATTTTAGCTCTACCATTCACCAACAAACCAATGGAAAAACAAAGGTTATGAAAATAAGTTTGGGTAATTTATTGAGATGCTTGGTAAGAGATAAATGAGATAAATGGGATTTGGCTTTTCTATAGGAAGAGTTTGCATATAACAATTCAGTGAATAGAAGCACATAAAGAATACCATTTGAAGTGGATACTGATACGTGAATCCTAAAGGGGTTATAGAGCTAAGGGATCTTATTCATGAAGAAAGAAAGAGTGCTCAAGTAGAAGGGTATACAAATTTTATAGAGTTATTAAATGAGGAGGATAAGTATCAGTTAGACAGTAGTAATCAGAAGTATAAGGAACAAGATTATAGAAGTAGG
The DNA here is from genome assembly GCA_018584345.1 of Thuja plicata. NCBI lineage: Eukaryota > Viridiplantae > Streptophyta > Pinopsida > Cupressales > Cupressaceae > Thuja > Thuja plicata. The sequence continues at coordinate 5,443,961 of MU226909.1, forward strand.
GGACATAAGGATTTTTTATTAGGAGATGAGATTATGGTTCACATGAAGAAAGAAATATTTCCAATTGGAACTTATAGAAAGTTGAAGATGAGGAAGTTTGGACTTTGAAGAATATTGAAGAATTTTGGCTCTAAAAATGATTTTGAAGTAGAATTTCCTGAAGATATGCACATATCACCTATATTCAACATTGATGATTTGTATGAGTATCATGAACCCAAGGATGATTTTGAAGTGAAAAAAAAATATCCAAAGAAGAAAATGAATGAGATTGGGAGGATTCTGGATATAAGAGTTGGAAGGAGTACCAATCCAATTAGTATTTGTCCAGTATTTGGTGAAGTGGAAAGACAAACCAGTTTAATATTCTTCATGGATTTCTAAAGATGAGTTAGATATTTTTTATTATTATAAGGTTTTAAAGTGAGAGAATCACTTTCTTAATAATGCCAGGTGTTTGATGCAAGAGTATCTTGGGTTTGGAGCAATCTTGCATCAACCAAAAATATTTCTATTTAGTATCATTCTTGTTTTCCAATTTGACAAATCAAGCTTGTCATTCATAATATTTTTAAGCTATATTATGTGGTGATCATATTATATTTGGGTCTTGTCTTGGGTTATGTTCCCTAGTCTACAATTTTTTTTGGATCATTGTAGCTCAAGTTATGATTGATTATCTTTTGCATAGCATGGTCTTTCCATTTGTGACTCTTTGGTGAATTCTGATCTTGCGATTGAAATCTAGGGCTTTTGAAGCTCATTGGAACATACATTTATGTTCTTAGATCACATGTGGACCTAAATCTTGTATTGTTGGTCATTACACGATTTATGGATCGAGTTCCTTTTTATTTAGGACCTGTCCTATTTGTTAAGATATATTTTCTATTCTTTGGAATGTTACCTATTTCTTGGGCTGACCTACATGTTGTGATGCCTGTATATGTAATGGAATACTTCCTTGGGTGGTAGTTCTTAGATAATAAGGGGATTTGAGGTTGATATTTGGATCTAAGGTCTCTAAATGAAGATTTTAATCAATTGGGCCTCTTGTAGCTTAGCATCTATGAAAACATGTATGTTTTGGAATGAATGTAATTGATAAATAACAATGAATGAATATAGATCTTTCTTGTTCTTCCCAAATTCCTTGAATTGTGTTTCCTCGATGTTTTAATATTTCTGCAAAATTGCACTGGTCTCTTTGAGGTCCCTTTGACTATGGCTACACCAGTTTTTAATTTAATCTGAAGTAATAAATTCTGAAAGAAGAGCATGAGCAAGACTAGAAAATCATATCATGTTTTGAATATACAAGATAGAGGGAGAACAAGAAATTATTCCTCCTTCCTTGGGGCTTCTTCCTCATCCTCTCCACCAAATCCAGAGAACATTCTATCTTGTGTATACTTCCCTAGTCTCTCGTCCAATCCCCTCAATCTGCTAACCTCCTCTACTAACTTCTTATTAAGTTCTTCCATCTCTTGGAACTTATTGGATACCTCTTCTATTATCCCTTTTGAATCCGTGTCTGTGGTCTCAATATAAAATTCCTTAGACTCAAACTCTTTTGACATATACCTTGTAAATTCCTAATCAACCTACTCTAATACCATTATGACGCAGAGCCAAACATGGAGGCTTGATTCTAGACCTACAACCAGAAATTGCTATGAAATGGTTCAATTATTTAGTCACTTTGAGACTCCTCAACCTATCAAAGCTAAGAGAAAAATTTATGCACTATCATAAAAATTTTAAACAATACCAAATAGATTCATAAATTTGAGTGACAAGATCCGTAATAATGCTCATAATGCCAATACTAGGCTTAGGCATTTAAATTGCATAATGTTTCAAAATGAACACCACTAGTTGGGATTCGATCAATATGGTGTCAACATGTATAATAAACCAAGACTCGGGCCTTTAAACAAACCTTAAGATTGTGAGAATCAATCTATAAAAACTAGCCTAGTAGGGGAAGACCTAATTGAACTAGGTTGACCTATTGACTTTTCCTGACTTATTTATCCAAAATCTCAATGGACCCTAGAAAATAATAGGTGATTTAGGTACCCATTTGGGTGTTCTTAAGGATTCTAAGGTTTTAGGGTGTGATTCCAACTTTTGATGTCCAAACCCCAAGTGGGCTAACTATGGCTACCAAGGCTTAATTGGGTCTATTTGAACCACGAGTGTCCTAAAATGGATTGATATCCCCAAAATGCAACTCAAAAAAGTTCTATTTCATCATGTCAATAGTAAATCCACAAATTTAAGTCTTGATCCACTCTGTTCTGCATTCTACATACCAATTTTCTCTTCACTCAAGGTCAGTCAGATTGGGATGCCAAACTAGGGATTAATTGTAAAAATAGAAGAAGTTGGTTTCTAGAAAAAATATCTTGGAATCCTCTAATACATTCTCTTTACTTGAAATTCTGAGAGGGTCATGAAGGTTCAATTGTGGAATCTCAAGTTAGAGACATTTTTGTTCACAATCCTAATTATGGTGGTGTATTCAGACAAGTTTGAATAGATTTTCCAAAAAAACACCAAAATGCAACAATCTTTTTTCAACCAAGTTAATTGAGACCTTATTTAATTCCTCAATCAATAAACAATAATTTTCAATCAACATGAATCAATTTAGCAGCAGGACAACATAGATAAAGTGAGATTTTGCTTAAAAAGCAGTAAGTATCTTATTACTTCCAACATAAAAATTCTCCAATACATACACGCCTCTTTGATTTTGAATTTTCTGGTCTTAAATAGAAATTTATCAACTGTTCCAGCTGAAATTTAATGGTTAGTGACCGTTGGGGGTCTATTGGGAGGCCAAAAATACTTGTTAAGGAAAATTTCTAAAATGATTACAATAAACTTTTATTAAATTTTGAATTTTTGATAACATATTGCACCGAATATTTTTCAATCACTTAAAATATCTGAAATTAGACTTAAATAGCTCTTATACACCTGAAAAATCTATTTTAGACCTTCTATTGACGCATTGACCAGTTTTCACCATTAGGCTTATAGATGCTACCCAATGGAAAACAACTTCACAATACATGAACCTATAAATAATATATTATAAACATATTTTCTCACTTAGGAGAAATATGAGTAATAAAACAATATCCTTTGGCATGCTCAAGCCCATTAGCATAATTTTTGTTTTATCACTATGCTTTAAATCCACATCTTGATACTTCTAATTTTGATCTTAAATCTTATAATACTTACCTTAATAATTAAAATCCTCATCAAGTAGTATGATTTCATCATGATACAATCTTTGGTAATAAGTAAAATGTAATTAAATCCAACATAAACCTCATCACCATTTCTCTCCATCAACAATAAAAATCTTCAACATAACATATCGTTATCATTATAGTTATAGTTATCATTATTGTTATCATTATCGTTATCATTATCGTTATCGTTATCATTATTGTTATCGTTATCATTATCATTATCATTATCATTATCATTATTGTTATCGTTATCATTATCATTATCATTATCGTTATCGTTATCATTATCGTTATCGTTATCGTTATCGTTATCGTTATCGTTATCGTTATCGTTATCGTTATCGTTATCGTTATCGTTATCGTTATCGTTATCGTTATCGTTATCGTTATCGTTATCGTTATCGTTATCGTTATCGTTATCGTTATCGTTATCGTTATCGTTATCGTTATCGTTATCGTTATCGTTATCGTTATCGTTATCGTTATCGTTATCATTATCGTTATCGTTATCGTTATCGTTATCATTATCGTTATCATTATCGTTATCGTTATCATTATCATTATCATTATCATTATCATTATTGTTATCATTATCATTATCATTATCATTATCATTATTGTTATCATTATTGTTATCATTATCGTTATCATTATCGTTATCATCATCATCATCATCATCATCATCATCATCATCATCATCATCATCATCGTTATCATTATCATTATCATTATCGTTATCATTATCATTATCATTATCATTATCATTATCGTTATTGTTATCATTATCATTATCGTTATCGTTATCGTTATCGTTATCGTTATCGTTATCGTTATCGTTATCGTTATCGTTATCGTTATCGTTATCGTTATCGTTATCATTATCATTATCATTATCATTATCATTATCGTTATCATTATCATTATCATTTTTTTTATCGTTATCATTATCGTCGTCATCATCATCATCATCATCATCATCATCATCATCATCATCGTCATCGTCATCATCATCATTTTCATCATCATCATCATCTTTATCGTCATCGTCATCATCATCGTCATCATTATCATTGTCATCGTCGTTGTCATCGTCATCATCATCATTTGTCATCATCGTCATCATCATTATCATCATCGTCATCGTCATCATCGTCATCATCATCGTCATCGTCATCGTCATCATCATCGTCATCGTCATCGTCATCATCATCGTCATCGTCATCGTCATCGTCATCGTCATCGTCATCGTCATCGTCATCATCATCGTCATCGTCATCGTCATCGTCATCGTCATCGT
>MU226909.1:5449990-5493163 GCA_018584345.1 Thuja plicata
GCATACATGAATATACTTTGAATAGCCTTCTCATGAGATTTTTTTAGGTTATCTTGATATATTTTAACCAAACATTCCACATGCTTAATATCAGGTCTAGATGAAACTTTAAATAATTTTTTTCAATGAATCATATACCATTAAAGAGTTCAAGTAAGTTGAGGTGACTCATCATTCTTTCTCAAATAAAACTTGAGACCCATAGGAGTACTCAAAATTTAGAATCATCTGTACCAAACTTCATCATCATCTCTTAAAAATATACTTAGGTTGAGAATTAAATATACCATCATCTATTTTAACAACATGAAGTCTAAGGTAAAAATATAACTTAGTAATCATAGAAATCTCAAATTCTTTGGATATCTTTTCTATAAATTTCCTACATATACTAGCATTGCCATGAATGATAATATCATCAAAATATACAAAAACTCTAAAAAAATTACAACCTCAACTTTAATGTAAAAATTTATATCGACGGTACCTTTCTTGAAATCTTGCTAAAGTAATTACTTATCCAAATTGTATACTAGACCCTAGGAATTTTCTTTAGAACATACAAGGAGTTTTTGAGTCTGCCTAAAATGGTTTGATTTTATCATAGTTATAACACATTTGGCTACTCTCTGTAGACTTCTTCCTCTTGATTTCCATTCAAAAAAAATTACTTGACATCTATTTGATAAACCAAAAATTTCTTGAGTTGAAAAATGTAAGGAAATTTTAGATTTCTTCCATCTTAACTAGTAGAGATGAGGTCTCCTCAAATATAATTCCTTCAACTTGTGAATTATCCTTTTCAAACCAACTTTTTCTTATTCCTTTTCACTTCTTCTTCCTCATTCAGTTTGTTCTAGAACATCTACTTGTTTCTATGAAATTCCTATATGCTAGTATAGGGAATAATTCTAATGAATAATTATTCTCAATTTAATTTATCTCTTCTTCCATTTATTGCATCCATAATTCATCCTTTTCATCATTACCAAAGGTCTTTGGCTCTATCTTTAATAGTAGATAAAGACTCACTTATTCACTTTCTTTTCGAGTCTTCTCATAGTCTACACTCCTCCATTCTTGCTAACAATGAACAAATATTCTGAATGATTCCTATAGACATACTTGGTTGTAATCGTAGAGGATTTCTTTCATTTTTTTCCATTTTTTTCATCTCTCCTCCTCATTCTCCTCCTCCTTATTCTATGTATTGAGGTTCTTCCAATTATTATAAATTCATTAAGTTCTAGTGTTATTTGACTTGAATTTTCATAGATGCTATAGCATTTTGAGTTTCAATAATACTTTCAAGTCTCTTATTGTAGCATATATAGATATTTCTTCTGGTTTACTAACCATAGAATATTACTTCATAATATCTTGACTTAAACATTACCATGAATTATTCATCACTCCTTAAACTTTTTTTCTACCAAAAATTCTGAAATAACTTCAGGGTAGTAGGTCTTCCATACAACATCTCATAAGAATACTTAGAGAAGTTGATGCTCAATTTCACTTTGTTGAAAGTAGATATTGATATAAAAAAATTCTTTTTTCCAAGTACACACTTGGAATATTACCTTCTTTTAACATTTTCCTTTCCATCTCTTGAATTTTTCTATTCCTTTTTTCTAGTACCTCATTTCTTTAAGGAGTTCTAAGAGTGCACAAATGTGTCCTAATCACATATTCTTTACAGTAAATGTCAAAATAACTAAAATTAAATTCACTTCCTTTATAAAACCTTAAACATTTTATATGAACATATAATTCATTCTCAAACATAAATTTAAAGGATTTAAACAAGATGTAGATCTTCTTATTTTTATTTTAAGAATTTAATTCAAGTCATTATATAATAATCACCAATAAACAACATAAATTACATTTAACTATTAAGTCCTTCTAGTTTGGTAGGTCTACATAGGTCAATATATATAAGCTCTACACGGTTTTTGGAGGAGTAATCATTTATTTCTTCAAATTTCTTGTAGTATACTTTCCCATTACCCATTCCTAGCATAAGGTGCATGTAGGCTTCATGACCCTTGATATATCTCTTGCTAATTAAGTAGAGTTGACATTTACGATGTTGTCAAAGTTGATTTAACTCATGCTTTTATTCAATAGGAGTTATTTACTTGTTTGTTCCATCATACAACTTCTTCCATTAGCCTCCTTTTGATGAAAAACATTCCCATTAGTACTAGTTCCCTTTTAAATTACTCTCCCAAAGTTCCATTTTCTGATTTCACAACCTTTCTCATGAGCTTTGAGATTATATCCCTTGTTTTTGTATAGATTAAAAAGGTTATCACCCATTAATTTTCAATCTCTAAAACCTATTCGGGCTGCATTTTAATGACCTCTTTGATTTTGGATGTGTTTATACTTTAATTTCACGCCTTTCTCTCTATTTTTTCATGAGCCCCTTAATAATTTTGCGCCCTACAAATATGCCTCAAAATTTACCCTCCTAGGTATAGGTCAAACCTGGTTTGACCTATACTAGTTATAGGATGTGTTGGGTATTAAGGATACTAGAAAGGTGGAAGAAATCATAAATTTTCCTACACCCAAGTCTTCTATAGAGGCAAGGAGCTTCCATGGTTTAACACAATTCTCTAGGAAGTTCATCAATAGTTTAGTGAGATATGTGCACCAGTATTACACACTATCAAAGGAGGCATGAAGACCAAATTTCAGTGGAATGAGAAATCTAACATAGGTTTTGATATTTTGAAGAGAAATATAGCCACCCAACCAATCTTGGTACTTAGTATTTTTGGGAATTTATTAATGGTTGAGTGTGATGCCAGTAACACTGCTATTGGAGAAGTCTTAAGTCAGGAAGACAAAAAAGTGGCTTTCCATAATGAAAACCTAAGTGATGCCAAAAGTAAGTACTCCTCATATGGCCTAGAGTTGTGTGTATTGGTTGAAGCCTTCAAGACATGGAGACACTACCTCCTTCCTAAGGAATTTGTAGTCTACATAGACAATAAATATTTAAGCTTTCTAAACTCATAGGACAAGTTAAGTCACAAGCTTATAAAATGGGTATAATACATTCAAGCCTACATATTCAAAATTAACCATAAGAAAGAGATACAAAATAAGGTGGAAGATGCATTGAGAAGAATATTGGTGACTTTCCAAGAAATACAATTAAGGAGCATTGACATAGACAATTTTAAAGAACTTTATCCAGAATATTACGACTTCTAAGCTGCTTATAAGGTGTGTAGAGACTTTCAAAATTATATCCATAGTGAGTATTCTTAATTTACTCTTTAAGAAGGTCTCTTGTTTAGGGGATGGAAACTTTTTGTGCCTAGAGGTTTAATGACACAAAACATAATGCAAGAGAAACATAATGGGTCACTTAGTGGACATTTTTGTGTTAACAAGACTTTAGAGTTGGTCAAAAGATACTACTACTATCCTAAGATGAATAAGGACATTCAAAAATATGTAGAGACATGTATATTCTGTTAGAAAGACAAAGGGAATTCCTCAAATGCAGGGTTGTATCAACCCCTTCCAATCCAAAATATACCTTGGGAGTGTCTCAGTATGTACTTTGTGGTTGGACTCCCTAAGACTAAATAGGGTTTGGACAATATCTTTGTAATTGTGGACACATTTAGTAAGATGGACCATTTTGTGCGATGTAAAACAACCCATGTTGCATCCTACATAGAAAATATTTTATTTAGAGAATAATTAAGGATCCATGGACTACCCTTAATTATTGTATCAGATAGAGACTCCAAATTTATGAGTCATTTATGGAAGTATTTGTGAAAAATCTTGGTACCAACCTCTCTTTTGGTTCTGCATACCACCCTCAAATATATGTGAAGAATGAGGTTGTAAATAGGAGTTTGGGTAACCTCCTAAGGTGTATCACTAAGGAGTATGGATAGACATGGGAGAAATTTATTGCTCATGCAGAATTTTCCTACAATGAAACCATAAAAAATCCACATGTAAAATTCCCTTTTAAGTGGTCTATGGGATTTATCCTAGAGGCATATATTAACTAAGAGACCTAGGGAATAGTACAGTGAGAAGATGTTATGCAAAGGAATTTTCTCATTCAATGAAGGAGGTACATGATACAGTTAAACAAGCACTTGTGGACATTACTACCATTACAAAGCATAAAGTGGATGAGATAAGGAAAGATATTTAATTCCAAGTTGGAGATCTAGTAATGGTTCACTTGAACAAGGAAAGTGTATAGAAAGGTGTCCAAAACAAGCTTCATATGAGAAGGATAGGCCCTTGTTCCATTTTAGCCAAATATGGAAACATTGTCTATAAGGTGGAGATACCTATAGATATAGTACTTTCTCCCATGTTTAATGTTAGAGATTTTGTATCCTACAAAGGACCAGTTCAAAAATGAGATCATAGCCAAATGAAGGATGTAGAGGAGATAAAAGTTTTGAAACTACCATTCACATCAAGACCACAAGGATAAAATATATTGAGCTCTAGAGTAGCTAAGAATACAAGGACCAAGGTGTACATGGAGTATATGACCAAATGGAAAGGAAAGGAAGATTCAGAGACTACATGGGTGTTGGATATATTCTTTCATAAGTTGGGCATAGATCCTAAATTGATCCCTTCCAATGGGGATTTGACTTGTTTTTGTTTAGGGAAGAATGGTGCAGGAGAACCTAGGGTTCAAAGCCCTTAATTTTTTTTGTGTTGTGTTTCCTTTTAGCTTTTAAATATTTTAGGGAGGTTTGGGATGAATTTGAAATTTTTTTAGGAGTGTTTAAGTTTGAGTTTTGGAGGTCTTGGTCCTAGTGACCTTTGTAATGCCTATTTCACAAAATGAGTCAAAATGTGGGTTGGGAAACCAAGATGCTTAGGGGGGAATTTTTGGGTTTTTTTGAGTCATGAGACGTGATTTTTGACCTTTTCTAATCCATCCATGGAGGTGGAGGGTTGAGAGAGAAAAATTGCAAAAAAATGTAAAATGTTGCATGAGCAACATTTGTAACTATTGAAAGTTGCTCGACAAATTTTCTCAAATAGTTGCTTTATGAAAAAAATCTATTTTTTATCAGTTTGAATGGGTTCCCTAGATAGAGGAAGGCTATTTAATGAATTTTTTGGTATTTTTCAAGGGTTGGATGACTTTACATTACATTTTGAATCAATTGAGAAGTTGCGGAACTTTGCACAATCACAGTTTTTTCGTTTTCTACTTAATATCTATAGAGACACATTGAATTATTAAAAAATATCAATCTAATTATCTCCTCATAGTTTTTTAATACTTATTTGTGTAGTGTTTTCCCTTTTTAATTCCATTTTGTAGTTCTAAATAAAAGTTCTTCTAGTTTTGAGTTCTTTGGTCCATTTTGTGCTCTATATAGAAAAATGACTCTCAGTGAATTTCCCACCATGGAAAACACCTATGAATTGGATGAATGAAAGAGGTTTCATTTTATATATCTTTCATCTTGGTTTTATTTGTAGAGTTAGCAATGGATATTTACGATCTCTTTCACTAGCTGAGCTTGGCAATAGCTTGACTAGGGAAAAAGAGAAACAAAGAGTTGTATCTTGTGGAGTTGGATTGAAAAGTGAAATCCATTTGTTGGAGGATGGTTTTTGGGAAGTTATTGGACCCTTAGGAAAAGGGTGGAGGCTGATGAAACCAATTAATCTTTTTTTATGAAGAATTCCAAAGATTGCACCAATTAGCTCTACTTTTAAGGACACAATCCCTAAGAATTTTAAGGTAACATACGGAGGAGATAATGAACCCTAACCCTATAAATCCATTGATTTTTCATAAAGGGTTTTACAATATGATAATATTTTGGGGGCTTGTTTTTACAATTTGTGAGTAAATATAGTTTTGAAGCCTCGGTAGGGCTACAAGAAACCATTAGCCCTATTCCTAATTTATAGGAATTTGATTTGTGAGTGAATGAGTTCTGATGGAAGACTCTTAAGAATGGATTCAAAATACCTAATGTAAAGTGATCATAACCTATTTAGACCCAGTGAGTGATTTTCATAGGATTGGTGGAATCAACCTTTGTGGATTCACTAAAACGTGAAAGCATAAGTTTGTATAGAGGTTCTTAGATTGTGGGGTAGTTTAACCTAGTGTTCCACCCTTTGATTATGGTTTGAGAAGAATCCCTATTGGGTCTACGCCCTCTAGGGAAAGGCCTAGTTTTGAGTCAAGTTAATTATTTGAAGAGCACCTCCATCACTTAAGGGAGGGTTCCCCGTGTGTTGAGAAACTTGTTATCAATTGAATTAATTCCTAAGTGTTTTTGATAAGTTCATCTAGCTATATGAATTGATCATGATAATGAATAAAGACATTGAATCCACTCTTCCTTCAATATCTTTGGTAATTCCGAAATTTATATCAAACCCTTCATTTCAACATGTTGGATCTTATCTTTAAGTTCACCATTTCTGCACATTTCTAGGTACTCCTTCTATATTATCTCAATACGTAGCTCAACAATATTGCAATGAATAAATGTTCCTACTTCTTTTATGAACATAACTTGAGGTCAAATTAGTGATAGGGGACCTTTTTTTCAACTTTAGGTGCCTTTTACTAGTGTAGCTTATGTTCAAATTTTACATTATTTGTTATCTTGGTTAGTTTAGGTCTAGCAACCCTTGACGCCATAGTGATTCAATTTTTTTTCTTTGTAGCTCAAACACACCAAATTACTTTGCACTTGATCATTATTCTAAACATTATGTGAGTTAGGGTTTTCAAATTCATAGTTCAAATCTTTGTAAGTGATTAGCTTCAACAATTCACTCTATCAGGCACAATATGAAATTTCACTCTACTCTTCTAAAAACTCTTTGAAATGCAAGGTCTGTAATTAATAAGATTACCTATAATTTATTTGTCCAAAAAGTTTTCCAATGGCTAGTTGGAAATAATCATTAAGTTTAGTTCATCGATATCTCTCTACCGATTACAACTTCCACCAATTAATCTCAAAAGAAACATTAATACATAAATTTTTGTAGATGATAAAATCAGTGATTCATAGCATTTTATCTCAATGCAATTCATCAAAATAAACACCAATGCATCTCACTATACAAATAGATATTTCTTCTTATCATTTAAAGGAACCGATTAGATATAACAATGAAATTTAGTCCCTAAGAAAAACTTACTTTCTTACTTTGAGGATGAATACCCTAAGATAGATGATGTAGGGATACATATCAATGTGTTGGAATCTCCTTTACTTTCTTCCTTCTTCACCTATAACTTTTTCATCTCATTCCTCACTTCTTTAACATTAACAATATTTTTACATTTCTCATCTTCATTACTTGGTGACTAGTTCTTGTATCTATAATCTCTTGCAAGATGTCCAATCTTATCACAATAAAAAGATGAAATATATATTTTACTATAGGTTCCTCCATTACCTCTAGGATTCTTCAATCGACAATTCATATCCATGAGTCCATAGTTTCCACAAGAAGTGTATGTAACATTCATGTTACCTTCTCTTCTTAGAACACTCACTAGTTTGTTAGGTATCCTTGATTTGTAATCTTCTGCCTTGTGTCCAAATTTTTTGCATTTGTAATAGTGGTGATTTAAACTCCTTTTAGATGATCTACTACTGGTCCATGATCTACACTCCCAAGCTTGATGACCATACTAATTGCATTTGTAACAATAACCATCAAAATAATTAGTTCTTATAATATTCAATGGTTGTCTTCTACATACATTAGGAGTGTGTCCAAGTTTTCCATAACTATAACAAGTGGGTTTAGTAGGTCTCTTACCTTGTGGACTTGTATAAACCTTATGAATATTTGATTATTTCTCAACACCAGGATTGGATGATTCTCCTTTTTGAAATTTGTTGTCAGTGGTATATCCTATGTCAGATACATCTCTAGGTAACCTTTGATTATTTAGTTTCTCATTGATCTTATGTAGGAATTTCTCTCTCTCTCTCTCTCTCTCTCTCTCTCTCTCTCTCTCTCTCTCTCTCTCTCTCTCTCTCTCTCTCTCTCTCTCTCTCTCATTTTAGTTGATCATTTACCTTTCTCAGTGATTCATTGCCAATGCTCATTTGTATGTTTTCATCATTGGTGTCACTTAGTTGTTCACTCAGTGCATGGTTCTAATGTTTCAATCTTTGAAGTATAATGTATTTTTTTCTCATAAGTTCTTCAACATTCTTCTTTCCATTTTTAGTAGTTCTTTTGAATCTTTAGCAGCTCTCATGCCTTCAAGAACTTCACACATCCTTATAGCTTTACTTTCTTGTTCTCTTTTCATCTTGGTTGATTCTTCAGTCAGGATCTTATTCTTTTCCATCAAATCCTCTATTTTTGCCTCAGCTTCTTAAGAGTTCACACTTCCTTTAGACAATTCATCAAAGTTGTCTAGGTTGTCTTATAGTCATTCAAACAATTATTTCCCTTTTTTCCAATGAATCCTTTAGCTTGGCCTTTAACTGCTAAATCATCTCATTGGCTCCCACTAACTATCTTTCATACCTATATCTTTTCATCTCCTCGGATCTACTCCCCGGGTTATCAAACTTTTCCTCTAGAGAGTTTGTGCTCTCATACCAATCATTGGGAATAATAAGTACTGCAAGGAGGGGTGAATCAAGACTAATAAAAATTTTATACTTTTCCCTAAACCCTTAAGCAGTAGAAAAAGAAACTTCCAAACAAATAAGCTTATAACTGCAAGTGTAAAGTAAGAGTGAAATGAATAAAAAGATAATACATTCAAACATATAACACTCATATTTTTATCATGGAAACCCTTGGTTATAGGGGAAAATCATGGTGGGGATGACATCTGCAATCTTATCACTGTAGTAGAAAAGAGGGATATGTTGGGAACTTACAATATGTCACTTTCTAGTTGACTCACCCTTTTAGGAGTGATTGATACCTTGTTATAATTATCTAAAGCCCTATTACATACTACCTTGCTAAAGGATTTAATCTCACTATTATAGTGTTCACCCTATCAAGAGATTTACAATAAAAGTGTTGTGCGAGACTACCCAGTTAATGGATTTAACTTGTTGAAATTTTTAGGAATACAAATATAAAATTGACCTGTGATCTACAATCATGAATGATATTCAGATCCTTTTATGCTTTGTTCTTTCTCTGAACCTGATCATGAATATTCTCTAAAATCTTCTCTACAATCGATGTAGCAACAAATAGCATCTCATTACTCTATCAGAATAGAAACAACTATCATCATATATATTCTTTCACCTTTGATTATAAACCCAATTTTGTTTTTTGTTTCCCTCCGAAAGATATTTAACAATCATAAAAAACTAATCAAAAAATAAAATATCTACCGCATCACCCATAACAAACTTCAAGTTGTTATCTCCAATGTGAAATATTCCTTCAATATTATTGGTTAAAATATACCTTGAATTCATAATCAGATCTTTACAAAAATACCGAGAAACCAGATCTATATAGAAATACAAATAAATTGATAGAGTTGTTATCTCCAATGTGAAATATTCCTTCAATATTATTGACCTTATAATATGCCTTGAATTCAACTCTTGAACAATCTACTACATCTTTTATTCTATCCAAATTTATTGAATCTTGCACCTCCATAACCACTTTGACCAATTGAACAAAAAATTTCAATACCTATTGGTTTTACCTATTCACTGAACTGACTAGTTGGTGGTATCTTCATTTGTGCATTTACCAGTGTGACCTAAGTAGTGATCACAAAAATTAGTATACTTGTTGGCTTTGTACCATCTAGTGTACTGATAGGATATTTGACTTCCTTAACTGATTTGACCTTCACTTTTTCTCATTTTCTCATGTTCACCTGTTCTCCTATTCACTTGTTCTCTTGTTCTTGTGTTCTCTTATCTAACTTGACTACTTATTACCGATTGGTTATCCTACATACCAGTTTGTATAACTTTATATTCTCATATAAAAATCTCTTAACTATGTAATTGTTTGAGAGCAATGACAACCATAGTCTATATGATCATCATCATCAATGTCCTGTATCAACACTATGATATCATTAGATATTTGTCTATTTTCTTTCCTAAGGGAAATATAAAGAGAATAGCTCAAAATGGTGTGCTCCAAAAAAATAGAGAAAGGAGGCTTCACTTACTTCCATACATATTGAAAACCCTGTTTACATTTGATGGACAAGGAAGGTGTTTATTAAGATTAGTCAAAAAGGCTTTTTTCACTTGTACCAATTCTTCAAGTTCTGAGGAATCCCCTCTCCTTACTTTTCCCACAGATAACTAAAGCTATTTATTTTAGCTTGTTTTATTTAAAACTCTAGTTTAGAAAGCCTATTTTTGTATAATAATTAGCCATAAATACTCAAACCATCATAGATAATTTTTTGATCCAAAATGCTAAAAATGGGTTGAAGTAGTTGAATGGGGGCCTTACCACACCTATTGTATATTGGGGATTTATATAGTGTGGGATGAATTAGTGGTGGTGCAGGAACACCTAGGTAGGCTAGTTGTGGAAATGTAACCTAGGGTTTTCTCTTTCTTTGTTTTGTCTTGTAGTGGTTCTAGCCAGACCACTAGGTGAATAAAGAGACCAAGAGTCCTAATGTGTGAAGTGTCTGTAAGAGGATAGGTCTTATTTGTTCCTTGGTGACCCTTAGGTCCAATTAGGCCCACTTAGGGAATTTTAGTATTTTGTGGAAAAATGAGCCAAGAGAGGGACTAAAGGTCCTTTTTGTTTTTTTTTTATCATATTTAGTGGATTGGACAAGTTTGGCTAGGGTTTGACCAAGTTTGGCAATCAAACCCAAAAGTTGCCAAAAGTTGTTGATGTTGTCATTGACAACTTTTAAGAAAAATTAGCATATTTGAAGAAATTGGTTGGTTAACTATCTAAAACTGACCATTTAGTGTTTGGATCATCTATATAAGACCATCCTTGGGATTTGTGAAGGGTTGGAAAGTTTAAGAAATTTTATGTACGTACTGTGTTAAGCAATAATAGTGTGAATTTGTGTGTTTCAAGGTGATCGAACAATGTAATGGATTGAGAGTGTTTCTGTAAGTTTTGTTTCATGTAATTTAGGTTATTATTGAACTTCTTGTGGTGTTAGTTTGGTAGTTTGAATATTTTTAATTTCTTTTATAAAATCTTGAAAGTTCAGTCCAGTCGCTGGTCTGGTTTTGAGCACTGGTTGCAAATGGAGTCTTAGCTTTCTTTTCCACTGTGGCTTTGGCCCAAGATCTTGGATTATAAAGGTAGACTCCATGTACATTGTGTACATAGTAGGATGGGCCCTGGACGTGGTGGAAACTATTTTTAAGATGATGCCCTAGGCGAGCCAGAGTAGCATCTCTAGGGATCATCAGAGGTTGCAGAGCTAGCTAGATGGATTGAAAGAATCCATAGCTTCAATCAGTGGAAGTGGGAAGGAAAAGGAGTTAGAAGAGGACCCCCAACTAGGGGGAGAAGTTGTGAGGAGCTATCTTGTTGGCCAAGAAGGTTCATTTCTTGTGTAGACAACAAAGGAGGCCTTAAACCCTAAATTTTAGGTGTGAAAGTAGGAAGGATTGTACGGACACTTCAAGGGCCTAAAACCTAGAAAATATTTCGTGTCTCTAAAAAGGGTGTCTAGATCCTAAGCCTATTTGGAACTTGTTAAGACATTTTCCCAAGATAATGTAGAAAAAGTGACCAAATAGGGCTATTTGCTTGTAGCCCTATTTTGGGGGTAATTGCATAGGTTCTTGGAGCTTGTTTGTGTTTTTGAAGAAAAGTGAGTTTGTAGAGGTTGGAATCCATTTGGATCATATTGTGTAAATGGGCAAGAAATACCAATTTGGGTCTAGTATGAGGTTTACAAAGTGGTGAGTGTTAGGAACCTGTGTGTTCCTTTTGTTTATTTTGTTAGTTCAGTGTTGTTGGACGCATATGCTTTGTATGTTGTCCCATGAGTATATTTTATCATCCCACATGCATAGGTAGTATTACTTTTCTAGATTGTACTTAGTATATAAGTGTATGTTGAGACCTTTGATGGGTACTAACAAATTTATTTTATTGAGCTTTCTCAAAGAAGGTTACCCCCTCAAAGTGGCCCGCAATCAATAGATTCACTCTGAGTTCTACTATTGCTATATATTATGTTATTTCATGCATTTTCACCATATTGTTGTAGGAGGTTCCTCTCATCTGGTATCAAAGCACTTTCTTGGGCTCGTTAGGTGGAAATTATGTCAAAAAAAAATTTCCATTGTGGTCTTCAGGTTCCTTTAAATTATAGTATTTGTTGTTATTACAATACTTCTTTTCATTTATTCATTATTTGAGTGATTTTCCCTGAGTCACTTTTCCATTTTTTAGCCATAGCTTCCTTGATTTCTTCCCGTTTCCTCTCAAAGTTCCTTAGAACCCCTAAAATATTGTTTCGCATACTTCCTTCCTTGACGAACCTACCCCAAATTCTACATATTGAAGCCCTAAATCCCTCATTTATCTAATTTTAGGGTTTTCCCTATCCTTTTCACTTCTCATCCAATCGACACCAAACCGGGCCACAAGGTTGAATTCCTAATTCTGATCCCTTGTCCCTCTTGGACCGCTCGTCTCTTTCCGCCTCCACAACCCTGAAACCCTCATTTTTATTTTTCCCTTTTCATCAAAAAGTGTCCAACCACTCATCAAACACCCATTTCCCATATGATTTTTTCCCAAATCCAAGTTTTCCCTAACTGAAAAAGTTCCTATTTCTCATTTTCTACCCATTTCCAACAAAAAAAAAAAAATCTACTTTATGGTTGTTACACGTACAGGAGAAAAAATCATAGAGGAGGAACTTGCATCCCTTAAAACCAAACTTCAAGATCTTGATGACAAATTTCTTGGTCTCACTCTTCAGCATTCAGCCATGAACTGAAACTATTTTGGAGACGCTGGGTTCTCTTTTGGAAATTTTCATGGACCCAAGCTTGATTTTCCTCGCTTCGATGGTGCTGATCCGACTGGATGGATTTACAGGATATAGTAGTATTTCAACTTGCATAATACTTTGGATGAAAACAAAGTCCCACTTGCATATTTTCATTTGGAACATGAAGCTCTTCAATGGTTCCATTAGTACATCAAGGCTAATGTAGACCCAACATGGATAGAATTGTGCACACTTCTTTTGGAGCGCTTTGGCCCTAGTGCTTTTGAAGACTTCATAGGATCACTCACTAAACTATGCCAAACAAGAACTATAAGAGAATACCAGACAGAGTTTGAAAAATTAGCTAATCACACAAAGGTATTGTCTAATGAAATCTTCCACACTTGTATTATCAGTGGTCTGAAGGATGCACTTTGATCTGAAGTAAAAATGTTCTGACCCACTACAATGATGGAATCCCTTGGGTTGTCTAAGTTAGCGGAGGACAAGATTAGTGCTCTACAACATTCCAAATCCAATTTTGTTCCATCCAGATGTGGTACCCATCAAAGGCCTCAACATACACTTATACACTTATATACTAAGGCCATACCTCTAGAAATTCATTCTGGTCTTCTTCGATGAATGGTGGTACAATACCTCTTACTCCACTACCACTAAAGTGACTCTATATGAAGTAGTATATGGTCAGGAACCTCCAGTGCTCCTTCCCTACACTCCCAATAGCTCACCAGTCCAGGTAGTTGACATAGTTCTCTGCACCAGGGATCAGATTCTTCACACCTTATAGGATAATCTTCACATGGCCCGCAATCAAATGAAACAACAGGTAGATCAACACCGTTCTAAGTGCTTGTTTCAATTTGGGGATATGGTTTTTCTTCATCTATAGCCATCCAAGAAATCCTCCCTGAAGCTTAAAGGGTGTCATAAGTTGGCCCCAAAATTTTATGGGCCATATAAGGTTCTCTAGAAGATTGGTTTAGTTGCTTATAAACTGGAACTTCCTCCTTCCTGCATTCATCCAGTATTTCACGTTTCTTGTCTCAAGCAAGTTCCTTGTACCAAAATTAGAGCACAAACTGATCTCCCTAAAATGGATAAGAAAGGATCCGTTATCCTGGAGCTTGAGGCAATCCTTGAACAACACACTTGTTAGCTTCGCTCTCGCTCTATCTCTGAGGTCTTGATTTAGTGGCATGGAATGCAACTAGAGGATGCTACATGGGAACCCCTTCTTCAGATTCAACAATAATTTCCACACCTTAAGCTTTGAGGACAAATCTTTTTTCTAAGAGAGAGGGGATGTTAGGAACCTGTGTGTTCCTTCTATTTATTTTATTAGTGTAGTGTTGTTGGACGTATATGCTTTGTAAGTCGTCCCGTGAGTATATTTTATTATCCCACATGCATAGGTACTATTACTTTTCTAGATTTTACTTAGTATATAAGTGTATGTTGAGGCCTTTGATGGGTACCAATGAATTTATTGTATTGAGCTTGCTCAAAGGAGGTTACCCCCTCGAAGTGGCCCACGATCAATAGATTCACTCTAAGTTCTACTATTTCTCTATATTCTATTATTTCGTGCATTTTCACTATATTGCTGTAGGAGGTTCCTCTTAGTGAGTTCTATTTTTTTTGGTGTTTACTAGTTGAAGGAAATTAGGATCTTGTGATAAGATACCTAAGGAGCCTAGGGTGAATAGAAGAACCATAGTAGGTGAGTGATTGACCTAAGAGACCCTAGAAGAGGTCTAAGGAGAAAGACTAGTACTACATCAAAGTGGTATCAGAGCAAGTTGAGAAACTTGGGGAAGTTGGTTTATGTCAGAGGTGGAATCTTTTGGTTCTAGAAAGATGTTCACAAATGTAGAACTAGCCAAGGATATGGAGGAGCAGAAGGAGAAAAATAGACTCCTTGAGGGTACCTTGGAAGCAATGAGAGTAAAGATGGAAGAACTAGTAGATGCTACTAGGAAGAAGGAATATGAAGCAGAATCCAGCAGTAAAGCTAAGAAGAAGATGGAGGAAGAAGACTACCTTCTTGAACCTGACCTAGTGTTGAATGAGGAACCTTTCTTAAAGGCCATAAAAGAACTAAGTGGCAAAGCTTTGGAGGGAATACCTTTATTTGGAGGAAAGATGGATATTGAGGCAGTCATGAACTGGATTGTAGCCATGGAAAATCATTTTGAATGTGAAGGGATAAGTGAGGCCCAAAGGGTTAAAGTCACCAAGTCTAGACTCAGAGGGTCATCTTTGACTTGGTGGAAATACCTTCAGGATGAGAGAGTAAGTATGGGAAAGCAACCAATAGAAAATTGGAATGCTATGGTAACAAAATTGAAAGAGAGTTATCTTCCAGAGGACTATGAAATACAGCTCCATAGGAAGATACAAAACTTGAAGCAAAAAGATCTAGATGTGGCCTCATATACTAAGGAATTACAAAGACTATGTTTAAGGTCTAAGTTGCAAGAAGAAGAGCTAATCAAAGTTGCTAGGTACTTGGGTTGTTTGAAGTGGAACATCTAAGAGGACTTAAGTCTATGGAAACCTACTACAATCCAAAAATGGCATCAGTTAGCTCTAAAGGAGGAAGAGAAGAATAGGAAGAAAGGGGATTCTAGTTTCAAGAACAATAATAATAATAATAGAGGTAGAGGAAGAGAACAAAGGGGTCAAAGGGGAGGCTACCAAGGAAGGGGTAGTGAACAAAGGTCCCAAGGAGAAAACAAGTTGACAGAGCAGTAGACTAAGAACAATTCAAGAAGAGGCTATAACAGAGGTAGGGGTAACAATGGGGGTTCTAATAAAGGAAGAGGAGGTAGGAGTGGATCCTACTTTGCTACAATGAAATTCTATTATTGTGGGAAACTAGGGCATCCAACTCATAGATGTCTTGATAAGCCCTCTGCAGTAAATAGTGACCAAAAATTAGCATATTCCCATGAGAATACCCTTAGTGTCAAAACTCTAGAGGTGGACCATTTGGACTTAGAAATGGGTGAGAACCTGATGTTTAGAAGGGTCCTAATAAGGAAGCCAATCAAAGATGAGCCCAAACATAGGAGGGCAATGTTTAGAATTAGATGCAAGATTCTTGGAAAAGTATGTAAAGTGATTGTTAATTCTGGATCCACAGACAATATCATCTTAGAGGAGGCAGTGGTGAAGCTAAAGCTAGCCAAAATACCCCATGTGAACCCTTATAAGGTGACATGGCTCAAAAAAGGCCATAGTGTCTTGGTCAATGAGCAAACATGGGTAGAATTCTCAATAGCAGGGTACAAGGACAGATTGCTTTGTGATATCCTTCCAATGGATGCTTACCATTTTCTTCTTGGGAGGCTCTGGTAGTTTTATAATGGAGCAGTATATGATGGGAAGGAGAACTCCATTACATTTAAGAAAGGAGGAAAGACATTCAAAATTTAGTCTTTATTAGAGGATGAGGAACCATAGAGTAAAACTCCTAATGTCATGTTATGCAGTGGTAAGGAGTTGTTGAATGATATTAGAGATGATAAGGGAGAAGGTTATGCCATTGTGCTAAGACCTAAGGAGGAGGAGACACTAGTAAAGGAACCACTACCAAAGGAAGTGCAAAAATTTGTTTAGAAATATAAGGAAATTGTGAGTGATGGCACTCCTGCAACCCTATTACCTAAGAGGGTTATAAGTCATCAAATAGATTTTGTGCCAGGGGCATCCTTGCCCATTAAACTATCATACAAGTTGACTCTAGATTAGAACTTGGAGGTAGTAAAATAAGTACAAGAACTCTTGGATCAAGGCTTGATCAAGAATAACATTAGCCCATGTGTAGTCCCGATTGTTTTAGCATCAAAGAAGGGGGAAAGTGGAGATTATGCATAGAATCAAGGGCTATAAATAGGATTAAAATAAGGTATAGGTTCCCAATCCCAAGGATAGAGGATCTTATGGATTGCCTAGGTGGGGCAATGTATTTCACAAAACTAGATTTGATAATTGGTTATCACCAAATCAGGGTGAAGGAAGTTGACGAATGGAAAATGACATTCAAAACCATAGATATGTTATATGAATGGCTTGTGATTCCATTTGGCCTCTCTAATGTTGCGAGCACATTCATGAGGCTCATGAATGAGGTGCTCAAGGAGTACACTGGAAAGTTTTTGGTGGTATATCTTGATGATAAACTGATCTTTAGTAAGACAAGAGAGGAACATGTCAAACATGTGGATGCAGTATTGAAGAGGTTGCATGAAGAGAAGTTGGCCATCAACCTTGAGAAGTGTGAGTTCCTTAAACAAGAGCTAGTCTACTTGGGCTTTGTGGTGTCCAAGGGGTCTTTGAAGATGGACAAAGACAAAGTTGTTGCAATTATGAATTGGCATCCACCTACCACAGTCAATGAGGTAAGGAGTTTTCATGGCCTTGCCCAATTTTACAGAAAGTTTATTAGGACCTTCAGTGGGATATGTGTTCCACTAATGGATACCATTAAGGGTGGAGTCAAAACTAAGTTCAGATGGACTTTGGAAGCTGAAAAATCTTTTGAAATGTTGAAAATACAAGTTGCTACTCAACCTGTCCTAAAGTTGCCAAGATTTGATAAGTTATTTACCATTGAGTGTGATGCTAGTTGAATGGTAGTAGGGGGTGTGTTAAGTCAAGAGGTCAGACCCATTGCCTTCTTCAGTGAAAAATTAAATGAGGCCAAGAAGAAATATTCTTCTTATGACTTAGAGATATATTCTCTAGTCCAATCTTTGAGGAAATGGAGACATTACCTATTGCCTAAAGAATTTTTAGTATTTAATGATAATCAAGCCCTTAGATACATCAAAACCCAAGAAAATCTAAGTAATAGGCATCTAAAGTGGATGGAATATTTGCACGCATTAACTTTTACTATCAAGCACAAGAAGGGTCAACTCAACAAGGTGGCAGATGCTTTGAGCAGGAGATTGTTAAAAGTGCAAGAAGCCCACTTGAATAGCATTAGGGTTGAGAGTTTCAAAGACCTATACAAGTCAGATGAGGATTTTGGTGAGGCCTATAAGGTATGTGTTGACTTTGAGAACCATTTTCATAGCAAGTTCTCTTATTACACTTTACAGAATGGTTTCTTGTTTAAAGGTAATCAGGTGTGTGTACCCAAGGGGTCAATGAGGATGAACCTCATCCAGGAGAAGCATAATGGATCTCTAAGTGGTCATTTTGGTAAGGAAAAGACCTTGGAATTGGTCCAAAGGTTCTACCATTAGCCAAAATTGGTGAGGGATGTCACCAAGTATGTAGAATAGTGTGTTGTTTGCATGAAGAAGAAAGGAGGAATGAGTAATGCAGGGTTCTATCAGCCTCTACCTATCCCTAATAGACCATGGGAGTGTGTAATTATGGATTTCATTGTGGGGTTACCCAAAACTAAATAGGGGTATGATAGCATTTATGTAGTTGTTGATAGGTCTAGTAAAATGAGACATTTCATTACATGCAGAACTACTAATGATGCTAGCCACATAGCTTATTTATTTTTCAAGGAAATAGTAAGGATCCATGGTCTTCCTTTGAGCATTATCTCTCATAGAGATGAAAATTTTATGAGTCATTTTTGGAGAACTTTGTGGACAAGGCTGGGTATTAACCTATCTTTTGGTTCAGCTTACCACCCTCAGACTGATGACCAAACTGAGGTGGTCAATAGAGTGCTAGGTAACCTCTTAAGGTGCCTAACTAAGGAATATGGATAGGCTTGGGATGTGGTCATTCCTCAAGAAGAATATACTTACAATGATAGCAAGAATAGGATGATAGGCAAGAGTCTATTTGAGGTGGTTTATGACATGCATCCTAGGGGTGTTTGTGAGCTCAGAGATCTTGGTGGAATGGAGTACAGAAGTGGCCATGTAGAAGAATTCACTTCTACCATGAAGGAAATACAAGATCAAGTAAAGAAGCAGATACAGGATAGTCAACTTCAGTTGAAAGCCAAAGTGGATGAGAAAAGGAATGATGTTTGGTTTGAAGTGGGTGACTATGTGATGGTCCACTTGAACAAATCTAGACTACAGAAGGGTGTCCCTACCAAACTTCAGATGAAAAGGGTGGGACCATGCAAGATATTATCCAAGTATGGAGCTAAAGCCTATAAGGTGGACTTACCATCAGATTTGAGCATCTCTCCCATATTCAATGTTCAAGAGCTCATAGGGTTTATGAAAGGAAACTAAGTGTGCAGAAAACAATTCCCTACGCTAAACTCCCAAGAAGAGGATCATGAAAATTTAGATCTAACCCTTAACAATTATAGAATGATAATACAATAACATGCATACATAGAAAAATGAGAATGACACAATGATTTACCCTGGGGAAAACCTTTTGGTAAAAAACCCCAGCACTCCAAAACCTACACAATGTATTAATCAAAACTAATACTGTTTACAATACACTTGCAATACAAGTTCTTTCAGGAGATAATCGACTCTTGAAGACAAATTTGGCTGCATAAAAATGTTCCAACAATACAGTAACTTCTCTTATATTTTCAACCCTAAAAATGCTTATATCATGTGCTTCACTTTTTAGGGCAACGTCCAAAATGCAACCATATTAGGGTTTTACCATTCTCTAAAAAAATAGAAGAGTGTACAGTACTCAACTGATTAGTTTCCACATGTCTTGCACATCTTCACCCATCATCAAAACTTCCACAATTAGCTCTTACAATTATTAACGACCATCATAGGAATCTATCATAACCATTTCAGTCATGATTACCTTACACATTGTCCAAAGTGCCAACATTTGGAAAATATCAAATGTAAGGAAATATACAAGGTTGAGAAACCTTATTCCTAACATTCTCTCACTTTTTGAACACCTTGTAAGAGCCAAAGGAAATAACAAGATTTAATTTCTATAGGCCGAGAGGCCCATAGACTCTAAACACCATCTGAACTTCTCTGTACTCATAGGTTTTGTCAATGCATCCGCAACATTCTTTACTGTCTCTACCTTCTCAAAACCTACCTTTCCATCCTCTACCATATCTCTCACAAAGTGAAACCACACATCAATGTGCTTGGTTCTTGCATGGAAAGTTGGATTCTTTGCAAGGAAAATAGCACTCTGACTATCGCAAGAAATTGTAATCTATCTTGCATCAACACCAACATCTAAACACAGTCTCTTAAGCCAAATGGCTTCCTTACAAGCATGAGTACTACCATGTACTCTGCTTCTCTCATGGACAAAGAAACTACAGGTTGTTACTTACTCATCCAAATGATGGCACCACCAAACATAGTGAACACATAGGCACTAGTGGATCTCCTGCTGTCAATGTCACCTATCCAATTTGAGTCCACAAACCCATGAATACAAACTGAATGTGGATCTCCAGAAGAGTTTCCATGATAGCATATGGAATACTCTGATTTACCCATCAAATATCTGAACACTCTCTTAACTGCATCCCAATGTACCCATCTAGGTTTAGCTATAAATTGACTCAAGACTCCTATTGCTTGGGCAATGTCTGGTCTAGTACAGACCATAGCATACATAAGGCTGCCAGTTGCACTCACATAAGGTACTTTTATCATGTCCTCCACCTCACTAGTAGATTTTAGACAATCATCCACAGATAAATTTGTTCCCATAGAAACAGGAACACACAATGGTCTGCAGTCTGCCATGCTAAACCTGTCCAACACAGACTTCACATACTTACTCTGACTCAACCAAATTTTTCTGTTAGACCTATCTCTGTTGATTTCCATACCTAGAATATACATGGCTGCCCCTAGATCTTTCATCTCAAACTGTGCTGACAACTGAGACTTCAAATCAGAAATCATACCCATACCCTTCCCAATCAACAACATATCATCAACATATAATGCAATAATAAGAAGGTGATTATTGTCAACTTTGAAATAGACACAATGATCTGATTTTGATCTCATAAAACCAATTGACAACACAAAGGAATCAAATTTAAGGTACCACATCCTAGGAGATTATTTCAAAACATACAAAGACTTCTTTAATCTACAAACCAAAGACTCTTTACCTTTTTGAATATAGTTCTTAGGCTATGACATATAGATCTCTTCCTCCAAATCACCATGAAGGAAAGCTATCTTCACATCCATCTTTTCCACCTCTAAATCATACGATGCTGCTAGAGATAACAAAAATCTAATGGATGTAAAATTTGCAATAGGAGAGAATATTTCACCATAATCAATTACCTCCACCTTTGAATACTCCTTTGCAACCAATCTAGCCTTATACCTCTCAACACTGCCATCTGCATAGAATTTCTTCTTAAACACCCATTTTCTTACAACAGGTTTCCGTCCTTTAGGAAAAGGTACTAGGTCCCAAGTTTTGTTCTTCTCCAATGAAGCCATCTCATAATCTATGGCCTCAATCCAGAAACCTGCATCTTCCATACCTATAGCCTCTTTCATAGATATAGGCTCATCAGTGTTTGTAAACAAGGCATAAGCACAACTGGAATCTAACATAGAAAATCCAAACCTCTAGTTGCTTTCTTTCTCTCATGGATCTCCTCAAGGGCTAAGGTTGAGGTTGTTCTATATCTTCTTCTAAATTGTTAGAGCTGCTAGAGCTCTCTTCATCATTAGATCCATCATGGCATCTCTATTCAGTATTCTTAGGGGTAGGAAGAAACTGAACAACATCTTCTTTCATTTCTTTTTCATCTGGCTGTAGCACAATAGGAGAAGGCGTTAGCTCTCTAAAAATAACATTTCTTCTATGCAACACCTTACCAATCAAAATATCCCAAAGCTTGTATCCTTTCACACCAACGCTATAGCTGATGAAGATACATGTTATAGCCTTGTTTTCCAACTTAGATCTTCTCTCCTTAGGCACATGTGCATAAGCTTCACAACCAAAAACATGAAGATGTCTAATTGAAGGCTTCTTACTAGACCACACCTCCAAGGGTGTCTTACCAAAAAGAGCTAATGTAGGAGATCTATTAACCAGATAGCAAGCAGTGGCCACAGCTTCAGCCCAAAACCTTTTTTCTAGGCCAGCTCCACTAAACATACTCCTAGCCTTCTCCATCAGTGTCCTGTTCATTCTTTCTGAAACTCCATTTTTTTGTGGGGTATAAGGAGTTTTCTTATGCCTCTCGATCCCTCATTCTTTACACAATTGTTCAAGCTCTATTGAACAAAACTCACCACCATTGTCAGTTCTCACACACTTAATTCTTTTACCAGTCTGGTTCTCTAAGAGAGCTTTAAATTCCTTGAACCGACTGAAAACTTGTGTCTTTCTTTTAAGGAAATAAATCCATGTCCTTCTACTGTAATCATCTATAAAAGATACAAAATATATAGATTTGGAGAGTGAAGGAACTTTAACAGGATCAAACACATCCAAATGTATAAGATCCAAAATACTAGAAGACTTTTGAGAACTAGAGTAAAACTGCACACGGTTTTTCTTGCCATAAACACAGTGTTTGCAGAAGTCAAACTCGAGACTACAATCATTTAACCCCTCAATGAGGTTTTTATTTTTTGGGGTTCTGAGACCCTTCTCACCAATGTGGCTCTCATATGCCACAAAATTGTCTTTTCTGCAGGAAGTTTGACTTCCAAAGTGTTAGCACCCTTAGGTACACTTGCTGCACTACCATCAGAACCCATTAATGTAGAATTCTTCACTACTGGGTCAGATGGTGGAGATGAAGTGACTGCTGCTCTCTTCCTTGAGATAGAATAAGTATTACACTTTGAAGTGCAAGCATCCAGCTGAAATAGGGTACCTCTCCTAGTACCTTTCGCGAGCACTATAGCTCCTCTAATCATCTTGCATTCATCTTTCAAAAAAACAACTTGCACACCTGCATCATTCAACATACTTATAGATAACAGGTTTCATGCTAAACCTAGGATGTGCATTACCCCATTGATCCCCTTTACTCATCCATCAAGGAATCTGTAAGTGACTCTTCCTTGTGCAACTATCTCTAGGTGAGAATCATCACCTAGGTACACCTTTCCACCATCGAACTCCTCATACTTTGAGAACCAAATTTGATGAGAGGTCATGTGAAAAGAAGCACCTAAGTCAATCAGCCACACATCATCAGATGCATGAGTGGCCAAGGCTGCGACAAAAGCATCACCATCTTCTTGAGAATTTTTAGAATCTGAATCTGGGCTTTTCTTCTTCTTCTTTGGCTCTTTGTAGTCCTTACGAAAGTGCACAGTCTTACCACAGTTCCAAAATCTTACCTTAGACTTTCTAGGAGTCTTAGATTTCCCATGAGATTTGGATCTACCCTTTTCATACTTATTGTCATTTTTCTTTCCTCTGTCTTTGGATCTACCGCAAACAGCAAGGGCTTCCTTGGTTGAATTGGAAGTATTTCTTTTCATCTCTTTAGATAATAGCGAAAAGACCACATCATCCATTTGGAAAGTGACAATAGTACTCCCTAGAGCCATCACAAGATGGTCCCATGAATCTGACAAGGAACATAGTAGGGTCATACATTGATCCTCCTCCTCCAGCTTGACACCAATTGATGTCAACTATGCAATCAACATGTTAAACGCATTCAAGTGATCTGCAATAGATCCTCCTTCCTCCATTCTCAGAGAATACAACTTCTTTCTCAGGAACAATCTATTCACCAAGCACTTGGCCTGATACACAGACCCAAGCCGTGTCCACAATTTTTTTGTGGTCTTCTCATTGAGAACATTCAGGAGAACAAAATCTACTAGAGAGAGTCTAATGAGACCCTTAGGTTTCCAATCCTTGAGATCCCAATCTACTTGAGGCATGTTTACAGGTTTGATATCATTATCAACTGCCTCCCATACACCATGGTCTACAAGCATGTCTTCCATCTTGAGTTTCCACAACTCAAAGTTTGCGCCATTGAACTTTTCCAGCTCCATTCTACTGTATGAAGAACCTACCTTCTCTTCCCGCAATAAGGTTATGAATACTTTGCAAAAATACTCCCACTGAACTAGAGATTAGCTCAAAAAACCCATACACTAACAAATAGAACCAAAACTAGCCAGGCTCTGATACCAACTGAAAGGAAACTAAGTGTGTGGAAAATAGTTCCCTATGCTAAACTCCTGAGAAGAGGATCATGAAAATTCAGATTTAACCCTTAAAAATTACATAATGATAATACAATAACATGCATACAAAGAAAAATGAGAATGACACAATGATTTACCCTGGGGAAAACCTTTCGGTAAAAAACCCCAGCTCTCCAAAACCTGCACAATGTATTAATCAAAACTAATACTGTTTACAATATACTTGCACTGCAAGTTCTTTCAAGAGATAATCGACTCTTGAAGACAAATTCAAGAACATAAAAATGTTCCAACAATACACTAACTTCTCTTAGATTCACAACCCTAAAAAATGCTTATATCATGTGCTTCACTTTTTAGGGCAACTTTAAAAAGGCAACCATATTAGGGTTGTAAAATTCTTTGAGAAAATAGAAGAGTCTACAGTACTCAATTGATTAGTTTCCACATGTCTTTCATGTCTTCACCCAACATCAAAACTTCCACAATTAGCTCTTACAATTATTAATGACCGTCATAGGAATCCGTCATAACTGTTTCAATCATGGTTACCTTACACATTGTCCAAAGTGCCGACATTTGGAAAATATCAAATGTAAGGAAATATACAAGGTTGAGACACCTTATTCCTAACATTTTAGGGGACAGATGGAAGACTTCAATTCAACCAGCCAAGTGGTCAATGCTGATGTGGAGGTTACTGTATTGCCTCCAAAGTTTCCTATGGTGGCTGATAAAGTCTTGGACTCCCAGGTCAAGAAGACCACTAGACACAAAGTCTACCTGGAGCATTTGATTCAGTGGAAGGGTAGAAAAGAATCAGAGGCCTCATGGATTACAGAAGTAGATTTCAAGAAGGTGGGCATCTCAGAGGAGCTACCTTCCACAAAGTGACATGACTTCTTCTTTTGGGGGAGTATGGTGCACAAGCACCTAGGTAGGCTAGTTGTGGAAATGTAACCTAGGTTTTTCTCTATCTTTGTTTTGGCTTGTAGTGGTTCTAGCCAGACCACTAGGTGAATAAAGGGACCAAGAGTCCTAGTGTGTAAAGTATTTTTAGGAGGATAGGTCTTATTTTTTCCTTGGTGACCCTTAGGTCCAATTAGGCCCAATTAGGCAATTTCAGAATTTTGTGGAAAAAAGAGAGAAGAGAGGGACTAGAGGTCCTTTTTGTTTTTTTGGATTGGACAAGTTTGGCTAGGGTTCAACCAAGTGGATTGGAAAATTTTGGCTAGAGGTCATATGTAGTGGATTGGACAAGTTTGGCTAGGGTTTGACCAAGTTTGGAAATCAAACCCAAAAGTTGCCAAAAGTTATTAATGTTGTCATTGACAACATTGACAGCTTTTAAGACAAATTACCATCATCAAATAAATTGGTTGGGTAACTATCTAAAACCAAACATTTAGTGTTTGGTTCATCTATATAATACCATCCTGGGGATTTTTGAAGGGTGGCGAGTTTAATAAATTTTATGTACGGACTATGTTAAGCAATAACAGTGTGAATTTGTGTGTTTCAAGGTGATTAGGAAATGTAATGGATTGAGAGTGTTTCTGTAAGTTTTTTTTCATGTAATTTAGGTTAGTATTGAACTTCTTGGTGTGTTATTTTGGTAGTTTGAATATTTTTAATTGCTTTTATAAAATCTTGAAAGTTCAGTCCAGTCGATGGTCTGGTTTGGAGCACTAGTTGCAAATGGAGTCTTAGCTTTCTTTTCCACTATGGCTTTAGCCCGAGCTCTTGGATTATGAAATTAGAATCCATGTAAATTGTGTACATAGTAGAATGGGCCATGGAAGTGGTGGAAACTATTTTTAAGATGATGCCCTAGGCGAGCTAGAGTAGCATGACTAGGGATCATCAGAGGTTGCAGAGCTAGCTAGAGGGATTGAAAGCATCCATAGCTTCAATCAGTGGAAGTGGGAAGGTAGAGGAGATAGAGGGGGACCCCCAAGTAGGAGGAGAAGTTGTGAGGAGTTATCTTGTTTCCCAAGAAATTTCATTTCTTGTGCAGACAACAAAGGAGGCCTAAAACCCTGAATTTTAGGCATGAAAGTAGGAAGATAATACAAACACTTTAGGGGCCTAAAACCTAGAAAATATTTAGTGTCTCTAAAAATTATTTCTATATCCTAAGCCCATTTGGCACTTGTGAAGACATTTTCCCAAGATAATGCAGAAAAAGTGACCAGATAGGGCTAATTGCTTGTAGGCCTATTTTGGGGGTAATTGCATAGGTTCTTGGAGCTTGTTTGTGTTTTTGAAGCAAAGTGAGTTTGTAGAGGTTGGAATTGGTCCTATTGACATCTTCAAATTCTTCCTTTTCAATTTGGTGGAGATTGGAATCCATTTGGATCAGATTGTGCAAATGGGAAAGAAAGACCAATTTAGGTCTAGTATTAGGTTTACAAAGTGGTGAGTTCTATTTTTGTTGGTGTTTACTAGTTGAAGGAAATTAGGATCTTGTGATAAGATAGCTAAGGATCCTAGGGTGAATAGAAGAACCCTAGTAGGTCAGTGATTGACCTAATAGACCCTAGAAGAGGTCTAAGGAGCAAGACTAGTACTACATAATGTGGGATGCCCCATTTCTAGAGAAACTCATTAGGTAATTTTGGTTTACCTAGCAAAGTATCAATTTGATCTTGTTGGGTAAGCTACTTAGAATCAACCTAGAAATTTCAATATCCTCCTTTCATTTACTATAATTCCAATGCATAATTGCATTTTAGGAGATAGGAATCTGCTAGTTCCAAATCTCAACCCCTTTATTTTCATTACATATCAAAATATAAGTTTAGTAACTAATTAATAATCATACTAAGTTAAATTTTTATAATTGAATATAATAGTTGTATGGTTCTATCTAGACTTCGTATTGACTCTCAATAACCAAGCTAAGAGAATAAATTGAGTATCCAACGTACCTATTATAGGATATTTGAATCAATGTCTAGAAAACTAGTTTAAAACATAGGGAAACTAGAAACAAAAATAGATTCAATTCACTCTCCTTGGCCTGGTGACTCTTTTCAAGGAAAACATCATTGATCTCCTCTCTAATTTGGAGTAGATTACACTCTTTCCAAGAATCATGTATCATTGACTCTCACAAATATGAGGGAATCATAATTCTAGTAGGAGGGACTCTAAGGAGTTAGTTGGAGGAGGAGACTATCAGGTTAATTAATTAAACCTACAATTTGGTTACTCAAGTTATAATAATCTATCTCTAAAAATTTTTAGTCCCACAAAATACTAACATAATAGCTTATATTTAGGTTATCTCAAATTCAAAAAATAGGGGAAAACATGGGAGAATTATGCCACTATAGTTCCATGGATAGAAACAAATTTATCAATTATCTATCCAACTCTATATTTTCCTATTTCCAAATAGGTGAATGACCTCTTAGATCCTGATAAGCATGGGGCATATTATGTAGGTGAACTATTTATCCCAACAAGAATTATTAAAGCATGTCACTTATTTATTTCCTTCAACGCTATCCCTATATTTAATTGATATTTATCCCACTATTAATGACTTAGGGATTTCCTTTATTAGACTAACTTGGTTCATTACCTTGGTCAACTTATGGGGGAGATAAAGTATAACAAAATTAAGGTAACCTATAATAGGGAAGAGATATAGAACCTAACCTTAGCCTATATAATACAATCCTTCTAAAGTTAGGATGGTATTGGGCATATTTACTATGACCCTCCATTCATTAGTTTTGCCTAGGCCTTCATTATCCAAAATTTTAACCCCTTCATTTTGAGACCAAAGAGTTGTCTCATTGAAGATCTAGTCACTAATCTAATGAACACACACCTTCATCCTCCCAACCAACATCCTTTTGGGAGTATGATTCTATTTGGTTATCCGTGGGTTAAATTATGGCATTAAATAACATTCTCACAAATATTCTAATGTGAGCATTTGGGTAGGAGGACTCATATCCTTTGGAGCACAAGTGGTAGGAACATTAAAATGCTAATATCTTTTATCAAAGGAAACAAAGGAAAATATATTGGTTTTGTTAAATAGGAAAAAATAATTAGATAATATTGGATACATTCCTCAAGGTTGGGCTCCCAATCCATCCCATGTAGGGTCACACAGGGTGTTATAATATTAAGAAATGATGGAATATGGAATGAGAAAGAACATAAATCAAGTACCCTTCTTGGTACGGATGTAGATCCCTACCCTTACAAGGGATATATTCAAATATTTTATCTTGGATAAAAAACAAACATCATATTATTGAAGGCTACAAGGAATAAGCACACTAAAGAGCATTACTACTTATTTAAGGTTGTAAGGAACAAGCATCTTAAACAATATTAATTCTTAATGGGTGTGGGGAGATATTTTTAATAATATTATCCATCGCACTTGAACAATAATAATTAATACCAATAGTGCCACTAATGTTGGACAAAACTCCCACTCTTAATGTTGAAATGTAACTACAACTATAGGTAAATTTTTGATGCATACATTGAGATGTCAAAATTGGTTCATCATCTAGACATCCATATATGGAAAACCCATTTGATAAGAAAAGGAAATTAATATGAAAATTGTACCTATATGATAATGGGATCTTAAACAGAAATACAAAAAACAATATAGATAGCTCATTTTAAACTTTATCCTACCATGTACACATTGCAAGTTTGATTCTCCATAAATTGTTGCTACAAAAGTTACATAAAAATTGAAGACTAATATAAGCGATCATTAAAAATACCTTGAAAGGTGTTTTCGTTATGCTTGGATAGGATAATATTAAAATCCATCTCAT
Source organism: Thuja plicata (assembly GCA_018584345.1). Lineage (NCBI taxonomy): Eukaryota > Viridiplantae > Streptophyta > Pinopsida > Cupressales > Cupressaceae > Thuja > Thuja plicata. Next base: position 5,478,904 of record MU226909.1, read on the forward strand.
TTGATAAATCATGTATCTCCATACAAGTCTACAAACTTCCTATAAAATACAAACAAAGAAATAAAAGACCAACCTACTAGTCGAAATATAAAGAAACTCCATGATATTTTTGAGGAAGACACCATAACTGCTTTGTAGAATACCACATAGCTGGTTGACATTGGGAGGACATGCTTAATACCTTCCCTTCCTCCTTTTTATTTGTACACATTTGAAATTATTTTTGCAAAAAGAAAAAATCCTAGGAGATTATGCTTTGGTTAATCAAGAGCCAAATGAAGTGTCAATTTTAATGGAATATAAAAATTGTTAAAACTAATTCATAGTATCTAACAAGAAGAAATTTGAATAATTCAATGAGATTCTATATTACATGAAAGCTTGCATAGAAGTTTAAATTACAGAATATATACTTATTTGTATTTCAAGGTAGGCCAAGATATGCTGCAATATTTAAATATTTTCTCATGTAGAATATGGGAAAATATAGCAATGGTGAGAATGATAATAAGGAGATATTTTATAGAGCTAAGTCAAACTATTATAATATTATAATAGTGAAAATGTTTTTTCTTATAATTTTTTTTATTTAATTTTATTTTAGTTTTAAAAAGGTATAATGCTAAAAATAGATGGAACAAGCCTATTGGAATGGACAAAAAGGTCTAGTGTTGAAACATAAATAAAAAAACATAATTAAACTATCATGGCTATGTCAACTGGAATAGAATGATCTTGATGTTAGTTTGGTAGCTTGGACAGTTGTTCTTCCATATGCTAATAATTATTTATTTGACTCTTTGTAGAAACTTCTAAGTTTGTAGAAACTTCTAGTTTGTAGAAACTTCTAGTCTGTAGAAATTTCTAGTTTGTAGAAACTTCTAGTTTGTAGAAACTTCCAAAAGTTGGAAACTTCCAAAATTGGAAACTTCTAGAAGCCAGAAAATTCAAGAAGTTGGAAACTTCCAAAATCAAAAAATTCCAGAAGCCAGAAACTTCCAGAATCAGAAACTTCTAGAAAGTTATTGATGAAGTCAAGATAATCTTAGCCATTAAGATTGGATCTTGGAGGGATTATAAAAGGGGGCCAAAGGGAATTTGGAGTAGAACAAGTTGAAGAAGAAACTTGAAGTGTTAGCAAGTAGTCTTGCAATGTTAGCAAGGGCATAATGATAGTGTTTGAGAGATAGCAATGGAGGAATATCAGCAGGAAGAGTTAGGAGATTGTCTGAGTTCTACTAGTGAGAGGTAAGGAATTTTGTATCTCTTAATTTGTTGAAGTTTAATATATTTCTCATCTGCAGTACTGGTTTTCCCTTCGAGGTTTTTCTAGGGACAATTTGTCCAAAAATATTGTGTTATTGTGTTGCATATTTCTTTCTGTATTTTTTGGTGAAGTTGAAGTTGTGTTATTTCTCATTATTTGTTAATCAAATAATCTTTATAAGAATATGAGATTAATAATCAGTGACTGCAATAGATTTTTCACATGGTATTAGAGCAGTGTTGAGCATAGAAAAGATTTCCCCTAAGCAGAGGAAATAAATTTGAGTTTGACCTCTTTCAAGTTATTGTTTCTTTTATTTCTTTGAGATGGCCTCAGCAGGTTTGAGAGATCATGACAGATTGGATGGTGCCTCAAATTTTGGTGTCGGGAAAGCTGGAATTTCTTTATTGCTAGAAGAGAATGGTATCAAGGAATATGTTACAAGTAGTATAGCTATACCTATAGATCCATTACAACTTGTAGCATACAAGAAGGATGATGCCAAGGTGAGGAGGATAATCCTTGATGGTGTCAAGCACCATATTGTTCCACATATCACAGAGTTAGATACAACGAAGAAGATGTGGGATGCTATTTTGAATCTGTACTAGAATGCTACCACTAACCGAAAGCTGATTCTCAGAGAAAAGTTGAGGAATACCTGGATGAACAAGGGAGAATATGTTACAAGTTACCTCACGAGGCTTAGAATTGTCAAGGATGAGTTAGTAGCTGTTGGAGATAAGCCAGATGAAGATGAGCTAGTAAGAATAGCCCTAAATGGGTTTAATAAGCAGTGGGATGTCTTTGTTCAAGTTATTAATGGATGAGACACCTTACCTATCTGGTATCAACTATGGATTTATTTCACTCAAGAGGAGCTTAGACTAAGTCTTGTCAATGGAGCCAACAACAAGAGTCAGAAAAGTGAGGTGGAACAAGAAAATGTTGCCCTAGTAGGAAAGGGGAAAGTAAAGAAGGGATCTAGCAAAGAAGAAAATTAACAAAGTGAAAAGAAGAAGAAGGACCTATCTAAGGTTAAGTGCTTTGGTTGTCACAAGTTTGGCCACTATGTCAGCAATTGCCCACAAAGAAAGAAAGATAAGAAGTGCAAGAACCAGGTGGCGGCTTCAGCAAGTGCAGAGGAGCTCTCTAGTAGATTGGAGGATGAGTTTGCACTCATATCTTGTATGATTAGCTCAACCTCATAAAGTGTCTGGTATATAGATAGTGGAGCATCATTTCATATGATAGGAGTTAGAGAATACTTCTCCACCTACAAGGAGGAGAACACCAGTACCCAGATTTCTATGGGAAACTTGTCCAAGCTCAACTCAGTTAGGAAAGGGACTGTTCAGTTTCAGAGGGAGAATAGAAAGGTAATTCCTCTTCATGATGTGTTGCATGTGCTAGGCTTAGGTATGAATTTGGTTTCTGTATCTATCCTTCAGGATAAAGGGTATAATGTTCTCTTTACAGGGATGCATGTTTTGATTAAGCATAAAGATTGGAAATCACCCATATCTATTAGAGTTAGGAGTGGTCACCTTTATAGGTTGCAGGTTGATACTCCTAAGGAACTCATGAGCAGAAATAACCCTAGAGATCTTGGAGAGCTATGGCATAGGAGGATGGGCCATATTCATCATGGAGCACTTAGATTGCTTCATGAGACAATGACAGGTGTTCCAGAGGTGAGCACAGAGCATGACGATGTATGTAAGGGATGTGTGTTGGGAAAGTTTGTGAAAGAATATTTTCCAAGGAGTGACACACGATCTATGGCTGTTCTTGATCCAGTACATTCAGATGTATGTGGACCAATGTTGACAAAGTCTCTCAGAGGATATGAGTATTATGTTACCTTTATTGATGATTTCTCCAGGAAGACTTGGATATACTTCTTGAAAACCAAGGATGAGGTTTTCAGTCACTTCCAAGAGTTCAAGGCTCTTGTGGAGAACTCGACATGAAGGAAGATAAAGGTTCTTTGGTCAGACAATGGAGGCGAGTACAAAGGAAATGACTTCGAGGATTTATGTACCAGACAAGGAATGAAGAGAGAGTGGACTGTTCCTTACAATCCACAGTAGAATGGAGTTTCTAAGAGGAAGAACCATTCTATATCAGAGGTAGCAAGGGCTATGCTACATGACCAGGACATGCCCCGCTACTTATGGGTAGAAGCATGTAGTACATCAGTCTACATTCAGAATAGGGTTCCACACAAGGTACTAGGGAAAATGACACCAGAGGAGGATTTCACGGGGAAGAAGCCAGATGTTGGTCACTTCAGGATATTTGGAAGTTTGGCATATTGTCTTATTCCTAGAGACACATGTACCAAGTTAGATCAGACTACAGAGAAGGGGTACTTTGTTAGGTATAGTGAAACTTCAAAGGCATATAGGATGTACATTCCAGGGACCAGAAGAATTATTGTCAGACGTGATGTGAATTTCATGGAGGACAAGGCATTTAAAAGGTAGAGAGATTTGCCAGTAGATGATCGGAGTGAGCAGCCAACAAAATCTCCAAGTCTAAGTCAAGGACATCAAAGCTCAAGTATAGTTACTAGTACAAGCATAGACTCAGGTGGTAAAGATTCACAGAGTATGGAGCAACTGGTGCAACAAGATATGCATCAAGATGATATAGAGGTTGATATTTCATCCTCTACAGTTGGCAGCAGAAACCATGAGGTTCGAGACACACAAACAGATGCTCAGGAGTCTATGGGAGCTCCTAAGTAGAGTACAGGATAGAGGAATATAGCTCAATAATGTAGAATGATGTATGGGAGGTAGTGCCTAGACCAACTGATAGAGTAGTAGTTGGATCACGCTGGATGTTCAAGATAAAGCATGGTGCAGATGGTAGCATCGAGAAATATAAGGTGAGGTTTGTGGCCAATGTGTTCTCTTAGAAGGAGGGAATAGACTATGAGGAGACATTTGCTCCAGTGGCTAGGTATAATTCTATACAGGTTGTGATCTCATTTGCAGCACAGATGGGATGACAAATCCATCAAATAGATGTCAAGACAACATTCCTTAATGGCGAGCTGAAGTAGGAGGTATACATAGGACAACCAAAAGGCTTTGTAGCACATAGCAAAGAGATCCATGTGTGCAGATTGAAGAGAGCTTTGTACGGACTCAAGCAGTCTCCCAGAGCATGGTATGAGCACATTGATAAATACTTGTAGGAAATGGGCTTTGAGAAGAGTGAGGCAGACGCTAACCTCTACTACTTGGTGGTTGGGGGTGAGATACTCATTCTTGTTCTATGTATAGATGATTTGTTTCTAACATGTTCACTAGGGCTCATAGAGGAATGCAAGAGGGATCTTGCAACAGAGTTCGAGATGAAAGATTTGGGACTTATGCACTACTTTTTAGGCATGGAGATATGGTAGGCAGATGGAGAGATTTTCCTTGGACAAGGGAAATATTGCATTGAAATCTTGAAGAAGTTCAAGATGGAAGATTTCAAAGCCATGTCTACATCCATGATTATGAATTGGAAGAAGGTAGACAGATCTAGAGAGAAGGATGTAGATCCCACCTTATACAGGCAGTTGATTAGCTCTCTCATGTATTTGGTCAACACTAGGCCAGATATAGCCTTTGCAGTTAACTCTCTTAGTCAGTTCATGGTTGAGCCAAAGAGAGTGCATTGGATAGAAGCAAAGCATGTGTTGCATTATTTGCAAGGTACAGTAGATTTTGGGATCATATATGTTCAAGGTGAAGGTATCAAGTTGATAGGCTATACTGATGCATATTGGGTAGGCAGTACAACGGACAAGAGAAGCACTTCAGGGCATTGTTTTAGTTTGGGATAAGGAGTTGTCTCTTGGTTCAGTAGGAAGCAGAAGTCTATGGCTTTGAGTTCTGCAGAGTCAGAATATATTACAGCCAGCATGGAGACTTGTGAAGCTATATGGCTTTGAAAGTTGATAGTAGCCTTATTTGGTTAGAAGGTTGAGACTACGATGATACACTATGAAAATCAGAGTTGCATCAAGTTGACTGAGAATCCGGTGTTTCATGATAGGTCGAAACATCTTGACCTCAGGTATCACTTCATCAGGGATTGTGTACAATGGGGGATTGTTCAGCTATAATTCATACCTATAGATCAGTAGGTAGCAGACATTCTGACAAAGGCACTGGGGAAGGAAAAATTCATCTTCTTCAGAGATAAGTTGGGTATTGTGCAGAACAACTTCCTCACTAAGAGGGAGTGTTAGTTTGGTATCTTGGACAATTGTTCTTCCATATGCTAACAATTATTTATCTGACTCTTTGTAGAAACTTGTAAGTTTGTAGAAACTTCTAGTCTGTAGAAATTTCTAGTTTGTAGAAACTTCCAGAAGTTGGAAACTTCCAAAATCATAAACTTCCAAAAGTCAGAAACTTCTAGAAGTTGGAAACTTCCAGAAGCCAGAAACTTCCAGAAGTCTGAAACTTCTAGGATCAGAAACTTCCAGAAAGTTATTGAGGAAGTCAAGATAATCTTAGCCATTAAGATTGGATCTTGGAGGGATTATAAAAGGGGGTCAAGGGGAATTTGGAGTAGAACAAGTTGAAGAAGAAACTTGCAGTGTTAGCAAGGGCGCAGTGATAGTGTTTGAGAGATAGCAATGGAGGAATATCAATAGGAGGAGTTAGGATATTGTCTTAGTTCTGCGAGTGAGAGGCAAGGAATTTTGTATCTCTTAATTTGCTGAAGTTTAATATATTTCTCATCTGTAGTACCGGTTTTCCCTATGGGGTTTTTCCAGGGATAATTTGTCCAAAAATATTGTGTTATTGTGTTGCATATTTCTTTCCGTATTTTTTGGTGAAGTTGCAGTTGTGTTATTTCTCGTTATTTGTTAATCAAATAATCTTTATAAGAATAGGAGATTTATAATCAGTGACTGCAATAGATTTTTCACACTTTATTATCAAGCTTTCTTCAAACATTATTAATAGGAAGGCATTAATTAAGTTCCATTCACTGAGAGCAACCCTCCTCATGGATTGCTATTTTATTTCTCATGGAACAAATAGATAGGATTGACTCTGCTGCAAAACATTTTTTCCCAACACCTATTTTTTTTTTTATGAATAGTTCCTTTTCTATTAATAAATATTAAAGTGACATATCCACAAAAAAGGGGCCGGGGGATAAAGAAATCACCCCGCAGAGTTCACACGACAAAGCCGGAAATGAAAACTATTCATCAGAAAAACAAAAACCATTAGGCAGCAAGAGTAGTAGCAGAAGGTGGAGGATCTTTATCATCCGATCCCCATTTCGTAGTGGGATTGACATGAGGGTCGGGAAGCGACCAACCATCATCATCAGCATCTTCTTTTTCTTTTTCTTTTTCGTTTTCATCTGCCCTAGGCGGGGAGATAGCAAGCGCTAGGCGGGGATATTTGGAAGAGGTGGCAGGAGGCCAGTCCCAGCCACGGCGAGCACCAGGAGCATCAGGAGGGGCAGATTGCGCCGGAGCTGGCACCCATCCAGAAGGCCGAGGAGGCGGAGAAGCCGAGCGGCGCTGCCAGCAGTCCCCACCACCTCTCAGAGAGTGGTGACGAAGGAACTAGTAAATATTTCAAGCCAAGGGAACTTCCTCACAACTTTATGAGTAGACGAAATCAAGCTATACACGTTTACAATTCTTCCTTTAATTCTATTGATTCGTGATTTATTTCGAATAGACAATTTCTGCATAGAAAACATAGCCCATCTGAACATGGCAGTCAAAGTAGGGTTGATACATCTGATTTTATTTACTTGATATATATATATATGAAATTAATATAATCAATATTCATTATATTAATCTCATAATAATGAATAATAATCTAAAATAGAAATTAATATAATCAATCATTATATTAATTTCTTAATAATGAATAGACATGTTCATGAAGGGACATGTCTCATTTGGAAAAGACATACACCGTATTCCAAAAGACATACACCGTATAGTGCTAGAGAGCTATTATATTTGTAGAGCTTAACAATAAGTGTTCCTTACTAATGTGCTCGCCAAGTTATATAGATCCACACATTTTGCAGAGATAATCCTGCCACAGATCTGTTTCAAACCAAAGAGATAACCCTGCCTTAGATCCGTTCCATATTTGCTGAGGATGGAGCAATTGATTGCAAAAGTATGGTCATTTATCGGCCTTTTCACTCTCATCCAAAACATTCTTCCCCCACAACTGCACAAAATCTTAACAGACTGGTTATCATCTCTGATGGATTATTTCAATCCTCCTCTCAACCATCTCGAAATTGCATAATTAAGAGACAATCATGGCGTCAACGGTAACGACCTCTACGACATCGTGGAGTGCTATCTCAACGGTCTGGACGGCATTAGCCGTACTCGAAAATTTACTGTGTTTCGCGGCAAGAACTCCACCAATTTAGGGTTTTCCCCAAGGTTCGATGAGGTAGTGGAAGATAGCTTCAATGGAGTCAGGCTACAGTGGACTCACAGTGCTTTCTTCGAAGAGCACAATGGAGGAGGAAGAAGAGACGGCAACAAAGCAAACGCAAGGCGGCAGTTTACCCTAAAAGCAGAGCAGCCAGATAAAGAGTATCTCCGCGCATACCTTGATCATATTACAAATCGCGCAGCAGAGCTTAATTTGCTGAACAAAGATCTCACGCTGTACACCAATAATGGAAATGTTCGTCGGGCTGATGGGTGGATAGGAGTGCCCTTCAAACATCCGTCCACCTTCGACTCTCTCGCTCTCGACCCGCTTCTCAAGTCAAAAATACTCAGAGATCTTGACCGTTTTAAGAGGGGAAGAGAGTTTTATCGAAGAATTGGCCCGCTCCTGGAAGAGTGGGTATCTTCTTCATGGGCCACCTGGAACAGGGAAATCAAGCCTCATCAATGCTATTGCTAACTACATGAGATACGATATTTATGATCTGGAGCTCACGCAGGTGATTGACGACACCGAGCTCCGCGCGCTTCTGACCCAGACCAAAGAGAAATCTATGATTATTATTGAGTACATTGATTTCTCGATCAATTTGGGTGATAGGGCTTCGAATCCTCCTCCAGGCGATCAATAAGTGTCACATAGGAGCAGCATTACGTTGTCTGGTTTGCTGAATTTTACCGACGCTCTTTGGTCTTGTGGTGGTGAGGAGCGCATTATTGTGTTTACTACGAATCACAAGGAAATGCTTGATCCTGCCCTGCTCGGAAGTGGGCGGAAGGACATGCACATTTTCCTTTCGTTTTGCACCTTCGAAGCATTTAAATTTCTCGCGTTCAGTTATTTGCAGGTTGAGGGCCATTCTCTGTTTGCAGCAGTGGAGGAGAAGATGAATTCTGGGGCGGAGATGACTTGTGCAGAAATTATAGAGGTTTTGATGAATCAAGTGGAGGAGCCCAATGAAGCGCTGAATGATGTGATTTGTGCTCTCGATGCCAAGATTAGGGCTAAAGAAGAAAAGGATACAGTTCCACCGACATCTTTGGCAGATGTACTCGAAGAGGAAACTGATACAGTTCCACCGACATCACAGCGGATGGTCAGGGAAAAGGATGGTCAGCAAAAAGGGGAGAAAAAGGGGAGGAAGAAGGAGAGGAAGATGAACTCGTAGTTTTTGTTGTAATTGGCCCGAGTGTTGATATATTGGGGAAAGCTGTATAATTTGTTTTTTATAAAAAAAAACAATATTGATTCTTAATATCAAAGGTTGTCTTTTCGTCTATAGGGGAATAGTGTGATGGTTAATTTGTGGGATTGTTATTTTTAATTTTAAGATTCAAATTCTATTGAGACAATCTTTTTAAATGTATAAATAAGGACAAGTCAAAAGTATTTATCCCTTCGAAAATTTAGAAACAAAATGTCATCCTTCTCCATGAAATTTTAAATAAGAATTGATTGATAAATAAATGTTTTTTCACATTTATTTATAATTTATTATTAAAGATAATATAAAGATATTCAAATATATTGTGAATTTTCTTTTCTATAGAAAATACATATTTATTTGTCATATCAACTAAACTATTCAATTAGGGTTTATGAAAATCTTATAGAATAATATATTTTCTTAGTTTTTTAAATTATCAATCTTAAGAATATAATGTATATTAGCTTCTCTTGGCTGGTTTTGAGGCATCGTGTCCTTACTAGTGATAGGTTGTCTAGACTTAACATTGCTTCTGATTTTACATGTGTGTTGTGTAATCAAGCTCCTAAATCAGTTGACCATCTTTTTCTTAATTGTCCTTTTTCTCATGAGTGTTGGTTATCTATTTTGGGAAAACTCCACTTTTTGATGCCTCTCCCCTCGACTATCTGGGATCTCTTTCAAGTTTGGCCTATTCTGTATCCCAAATCTATGTTCTTAGCTATCTGGATTTGTTCCCCATCTTTGGTATTATGGGCTATTTGGTGGGAAAGGAATAAACATATTTTTCACAGTTCTCCCTCTTCCTTGGTTGTTGTTCTTACTAAACTTCATCATTCTATTGTTGAAGTCACAAATGCTTACACATGTAAATTTATGGGGGAGTGGGTTTTCTCATCTTGGGATAATTTTATGTCTAAAACTTGGGAGGGTTTGAAGTTTCCATCTCTCTCGTTTCCCCTATGTCCTAAGGACAGACTAAACCATCGGACTTCCGTTAAATGGTCTCCCCCTCAAGATGGTTTTTTCAAACTTAATTTTGATGGCTCCTCAAAAGAAAATCCGGGCAAATCAAGGATTGGATTTGTTATTCGTGATCATCGGGGTAATGTTATTTATTTTGAAGCTTGTCCTATTGCTCCTGGTACTAATAATGTTGCTGATGCTCTTGCCTTATTACAAGGTCTTTCTGTTGCTAAAAGATTTCATAAACAACATATTCATGTGGAAGGGGATTCCTCTGTTATTATTAATGAATGCATTCAGAGGTCTGCATTTGCAAGGCATATTCAATACATGCTTGTTCAAATTTGGTCTCTCATTGATTCATTTTTTGAGGTTTTTTTATCTCACACATTTTGGGAAGGTAATTCTTTAGCGGACTTGCTTGCTAATTATGGGGCAGATGATCATCATTTTTTTTATCCATCTGCTAATGTTTCTTTGGCCTCTCACTTGGCGGTTTTTCAATTGATTGGTCTTGAATTCACTTAACTTATGGTGCTGGCATCTGTGTGATTTGTCAGCTTCACTCAGTTACACACGGTGGAATTTATATGTTAATCTGTACTATGTGTGATTTTATGTACTATAACGTATATTCTCTACAATCATGTTATCGTATGGGTGTCCTTTTGGTCTTTATGCCTGTCTATTTATCATGCTTCATTTGGGTCTTTCTTGTATCACCTCCAATTTTCATTTTTTGTTGTATCTTAGCCATGGCTCTTAGTAGATATGCTGACCAATATTGACCCTTCAACTTGCATATTTGCTTAACCGGACCTGAGTTGGAAATTATTTTTCAAGCAAATGTTATTGATATAGCTCTTGCGACTGTATTTACTATCCATTGACCGAAGTGTGCATGATGTATTCATCGGCTTATTGGGGAGTCTGTGTTTTCACCTTATTTTGGCAGAGTTTTATTTCCTTCTCAGGTGGCATCCATCTTTTGCTCGAATTTGCTTGAATTATCTCAGTCTTGGACTGTATTGGCTTCCATTGCCAACTGGGTTGTCATGCCTCATTAATTGCATAACAATGCTCTGCTAATTGCAGTTTAAAATTACAATCTTTGGCATGAGGAAGCTTTAGTTGGTGGGATTTTTCCTCGGCAGTTTCTTCTCCATTCAGACAATAAGGATTTTACTCGTGCATATATGATTCTTGTACTGCTTTCACATTCCAGTAACCATCTTCCATATTCAGGGCCTGATGTTGGGTCTCTTGTACGTCACTATGTGGTTCCTTCCTTAGATGGTGCCTCTTCATCTTCCCCCATAGTACTTTCACCACCTCATGGTTTTGTTGATCTAATCCATGACCAGGCTAATCAATTATGGAACTCATTATTTCTATCCCCTCCCTCTTATTTTGGTTTTATAGTTGGTGTTTAATAATAATATATACTGTTTTCTCCATGTTTTGGGTTTTTTTTGTATTAACTTTTTGCAGGATCTTGGATGGGCTCCAGTTTTGATCTTTGCTATCTGCTGTCTATTTGTATTCATCAGTTACTCTGCTTTGCATTGGTTGGGTGCAATAGCTCTGGGATGTTTCTTCAGATACTCTTCAGATTGATGGTGTTTTCTAATGGGTTATACAGTGGTCATAATGGTTCTTCTTGTTGTGCTCTTATAATTCAACTACGATCCTTGGGGATGTTGTCTCCTGGTTTATTTCGAATCCTCTAAATGGCATTTTTCCTTATGCCTCTTTGTAAATTGGGCCCTGGCTTTGTTCTTGGCCAGGTTTTTTGATAGTATTAGGGCTCAAACATGTAATTTGGAATGTTTTTGTAATAGGTTATGATTAGAGTTTTCTTTCCTAGTTCTTTCTCCGTGAGCCTTTTTAAACCAGATGATTATAATTAATATAAATATAAAGTTTTGCCAAAAAAAAAAATTCTCTTGTCATAAACTTTTTTAAATTTTTTTTTTTATTGCTATCATGCCAATATCAAAATTTGTGTGCTTACCTTACATAGTTTGCAATTTAGAATAAGCATTCAATTAACTTTCTATACCATTCTCGACTAGGTTTAGCTTTTTATATTAAATTTGTTCAATGCATTGCCTTGCATGGTTTTAATTGTAGAGGTGACTGATTCATATATTGCTAATGTTTAAGAGTGTTAGCTTACTCTATATAGCATTCTATTAAAATTAAATATTAAATAAAAATTTACAAATATGTTTAACTAATTTTAGTGCATCTTTAAGTATGTTAAAGATAGTTTTATAGAATAATTTATTAATTTCTTAAGAAAGTATTTTATTTTTGTCAATACTAATTTTGTTGAAGTTTGGTTCATGCAATTTTCATTTTTCAAATTTATTAAAATATATTACTAAATCATATTAACGATATTTGATAAATATTCTATAAGTAAATAGATAATAAATTTATTATAGCATATTCCAATATTAAACTAGTCCATTTTACTACAACATTTTATAATTTTTATTTTCTTATTTCAATAGTCCTTATAGAAAAGTGGTTAAATTTTTATTAAATAAAGTAAGAAATTTACATATGATTATCATTGAGGATGTGAATTCCAATTTCTATGTATAGATTTTGAATTTTGTTTAGTGGCCTATTATTTCAATGATTGGTATCAAGTGTTCATTTAGTTGGCATGAGAAATTCAAGTTTGATTAGGACCAATGTTGGCTAATAACTCTCAAATGTAGAAGCATAAATTGGGGATTATTTATATTAGAAAACAATTGTGGCAATTATGGCATTGTAAACCAAAGAAAGCAAAAACTTTGTTACATGAAGATCAGTATATTATAGATAGAAAGAAAACTCGAGATACCTAGTTTTGCTTATCCTCTTTTGTAGCATTTAACATATGCATGACAGTTATAACTCTTGATTTTATGAGTGTATTGGTTAATTTGTATGAGAAGACCTCATCATTAAATAAGTAATTTATGATGAAACAATTATTTAATATGAAATTGGTTGAAGAACGTTATGTAGAAAACCGTTTAAATGAATTTAATATAGTTATTAGTGCATTATCTTTTCTAAATATAAATTTTGATGAAGAGGTTTGGGTTCTTTTTATTCATTGCAAGAAAGCTAAAATGTCTTCATTATGGCAATTAGCAATTCTATTCCTTGTTTAAGTATGTTGAAACCTAAAGATTTTTTTGATGTGGGAGCATCTTGGGTTCAAAGCAATCTTGCATCAACCAAAATTATTTATGTTCAATATTTTTCTTGTTTTCTACCATGACAGATCAAGTTGGTGATTCATCATATGTTTGAGATTGAGTATATAGTGATCAGATTATATTTGGGTCCTATCTTGGATCGTGTTTCTAGGTTTATAGATTTTTTTGGATCGTTGTTGCTCAAGTTATGATTGAATCTCTCTCAGGTAGCATGTTATTGCCAGTTTGTGACACGTTGGTGAATTCTGATCTTGCGATGGAAATCAACAGCTTGGAAAGGTCATTGGTGCACACATCTATGTTCTTGGATCACATGTGGACCTAAATATTGGTTTGTCAGACCTTGCACGATTTATGGATTGAGTTCCTTGTGATTTAGGACCTGCCCTATTTTTTATAACACATTTCCTATACTTGGGGAATGTGACCTTTTTCTTGGGCCGACTTGCATGTTGTGATGCCTATATATGTAATGTAATATAGTCTTGGATGATATGTCTTAGAGAATAAGGGGTTCTAAATTTCATAGTTGGATCTAAGGTCTCTGACCAAAGATTGTAATCAAGTAGACATGTTGTAGCCTGATATGTATGAAGGCATACATGTTTCTGACTAAATGTAATTGATTTCATAGTGAATGAATATATATCTTTCTTGTTCTCTTTGAATTCCTTGTATTTTTTAATGTGTTTTTCTCTTGTTACACAATTGGACTGATCTCTTTGAGGTCCCTTTGACCATGGCTATACGAAGTGGTATTAGAGCCAAGTTGTGTTCCTCATGGAGTTGCATGCTATGTCATATTTTTGTGAAGCCTTTGTTTTTGATATATAAAAGCAGCAAAAGGGTGCTGGCCCGAAGAACAGGGGACTGGAGGCACATTAACAGCAGGTTAATGGCACAGTCACAGAGAGAGTACGAAACTATTAACCGTTATCACCAGCATCTAAGCTTTTACCTCTATCAAAAACAAATTTCATAGTTCTGCATAACAGTAAAAAACTAGAGTAACTAGCAGCCATATCCACCATCAAAATAAAGTTCCAGGGCCACGCAGGGCCAGTCCAAAAGCAGAAATTAAACTTAACAGAACCCCTCCAAACAAAACAGGGGAACAGAGGAACCT